>QRDG01002454.1:91821-141797 GCA_012064385.1 Puccinellia tenuiflora | reverse complement strand
GGAGTCTCTCAAGTAAATAAAATATGCATGTGATGGGTGAACGAATTACAGCTAGGGCAATTGACAAGATCATGACACAAACCCAATTTAGCTATGACAAAAAGGACATGATAATATTAATGGAGCATCACGACAAGGAACAAAGACCGTGAGTCCAACTGCGTCTTTGTCTAAATAGTCCACCCGTGGGATCGCTATCCAGCCTGTCACCCACGGTATTATGTTGAAAGCAACAGACAATTGCATTAAGTAAAGTGCATGAAGTAAGCAATCCTAATATCAAAATAGACATTAACACCGCTGTTTTACCCTTAGTAGCAACAACACACCCTCGCCCTTAGACGTTCTGTCACTCGTGCCCATGAACAAAAGGGGGCATGAACCCACTATCTAGCATAAATACCCTCTTTTGGAGATACACACAATCACTTGGCCAAAGTAACTACGCACATCGGAGAGCATGCCAAGAACATAAATTACTCATATAGAATCATGCACAATCTGAACATAACTTCATAATCCATCGGATCCCAGCAAACACATCACATAGCATTACAATAATTGATCTTGATCATGTTAGGCAGCTCACAAGATCATAAGACATGAAGCACAAGAGAGAGAGACTACCATCTAGCTACTGCCATGGACCCGTAGTTCAAGGTGAGACTACTCACAAATCATCCCGGAGGAAGGCATGTCGATGAGAGCCCTCCGGGATCGATCTCCCCTCCGGCAGAGTGCCGAGATCAGCTTCAGATTGGACCCCGAACTAGGATTTTCGGTGACGGCGCGTCGGGGTCGAGTTTCTGGAAAATAATCGCCGCCTCGACGTTTTTAGGTTAATTCTGATTTTATAGATGTCGGAGGGAGCCGAGGAGGTGCCCATAGGGCAGGGGCGGGCCCCACCCGCGGGTCACCCCTAGGCCGCGGCTGGCACCCGCGTGTGCCCTGTGGGTCGCCTCCGAGGCTGCCCTTCGGACTCCGTCTTCGTCTTGGCGTAAAAATAATCACCGTAAATTTTCGTCCAATTCCGAGAATATTTCCAGAAGTAAATTTCTGAAACAAAAAGACAACAAAAACATGGAACTGGTACTGGGCATCTTGTCAATAGGTTAGTCCGACAAAATGCATAAAAATGATATAAATGACAGTAAAAACATGTGACAATATCACAAAACTAGAATGGATCACTCAAAAAATTTAGATACGTTTGAGACGTATCAGCATCCCCAAGCTTAACTCCTACTCGTCCTCGAGTAGGTAAGTGATAACAAATAATTTTTGATGAGACATGCTATCAACACAATCTTGATCAAGATAGTAATGCAAAGCACATGAAGTGAATAAGGTGATCCAAAACAATTGTATATAGTTGACATTAAGCAAACAATGATTAACAAACGCTAGCTAACAAATGCTAGAAACTTTTCATGAATAAGTGCGTTGGAGACATGGAACCATACATAAGGTTTAGAAAAGAAGAATGCGAATTATGTCTCCAATGTAAAGTATCAATCATTATTCAAAGCATCTAATTAGTCATTCATGAAAATAGCCAAGCTCAAGTCAGGTGTCCTAATCCATCTACTTCATAAATCAACTGTTTTGAAGTCTACTCAACTAGTGCAAGTAAGAAGTGGCTTTGGCACCATGATGTTATGGCAAAGAGAACAATAATGGAGGTTTGGAAGGTCAAAAAGAAAGGCTCAAACAGTGGAGAAGGTAACCACAAGACAGAAGGAAGTCCCATAGTTGACACTGTATGAGGAGTAGTGATTGCCATGCAACGGATGCACATAGAGCTATAAGTGTATGAAAGCTCTCCAATGGAACTAGTGATGGTGCATCCAACTTGCTTTCTCATGAAGACCTAGAGCTCACTTGAGGAGGCTCATCCTTGGAATATACAAGCCAAGTTCTATAATGTTAATTCCCCCACATAGTTATACAAATGAAAACATGAAAATTCTCTATAATGAAGTGTAGGTGCTAACTAGCACAAGTGTGGAATAAAGGATAGTAGTGTTGCCCCCTCTCTCTTTTATATTTCTCTCTTTTTTTTAATTGTGGCCTCCGTGCCTCTTTTAAATTTTCTCTCATTGGTCTCTTTTGGACTCTTTTATGTGGCCACTTTGGACTCTTTTCAATATGCTCACAGGTAGGGGCAACACTCTATTTTACAAGATGATCATCACACTTTTGTACTCATAACTCATAAGACTAATACATGATGTATAAAAGAAGATATGCATGATCGAGCGTAGTGTGGAAAAATGTAGAACATGTGGCAAGCCACGCTGCACACTAAATCAAATGATCAAGCAAACTATATGGTAATGAAGAACGACATCAAGTCATGTAATGTAATGATGGATGTTGCATGGCAATGTATCTCGGAACGGCTATGGAAATGCCGTGGTAAGTAGGTATGGTGGCTGTTTTGAGGAAGATAGTTGGCTTATGTGTAGGAGAACAGGATGAAGTTCTCCCACGGAGTTGGATGTACTCGCGAAGTATGCACCAATCTCAATGTGAGAGAGGGCATTGCGCAGCACCGAAGAGGCTAGCAAAATATGGAAGTGGAAGTGCCAAAAACCAAAGCTCACAATGCATTTCGTATATTGCAAACAACTAGCAGTTTCAATGTTCCACAAATGGTTAGAGACACCCCGAGAGGGATCGTGGCGGCGACACAAGTGCCCCGTTGGCTTCCCCGACCGTTGCAGTAACTACCCACTAGGGACTTATTTTCAACTTAGTAGAATTCATGACACATTAGCATTATTGACTTAGGTTGTTTAGTTCAGAAAAGTACGGCTCCGCGCTTTAATAACACCTCTCCATTAATCAGCTCTAACACCATTAACCAACACATTTTAACCATTAGTTATTTTAGTGCCTCAAAACAATTGAAGAGTATCAATTATCCACATAGTGATCTACAAGACTATGCAGATTTTTTTCTATTTCATACTACTGCCACATGCATAGCATTTTTCCGATCTAACACATTAACCAAGCAACCAAAACAACTCTCCAACAAATATAAGTGAAGAACAAGAGAGTTTAACTTAACAACTAGCAGCTCTAAACAAGATAAAAGCTAAAAGCGAGAGCTTACTAGAAAACAGACAGTAGCTAAGAATACTCAAAAAGATATAAGCGAAGCAAAGGAGTATTCAAACGAAAAAGCGGAGCGTGTCTCTCTCCCACACAAATAAAGCTAGGATCCAACAAAGATATGACCAGCAAACAAACAAATAAAACTGAAAGTAAAAAAGACGCTCCAAGCATAGCACATAATATGTAAAGTGATAAAAACGAAATTCAACGAAGACGACCTTATGATAGTCAATGAAGATGAGGGGATGCCTTTGGGCATCCCCAAGCTTTAACTCTTGATAGTTCTTGATATTCAGAGGGGGGTGCCATGAGGACATCCCCAAGCTTGAGCTTTGATCCATCCTCGATTTCTTCATATTCCTCTCCTTTGTAACTTAAAAACTCGCTTCACACAAAACTTCTCATAATTTGATTAGAGGGTTAGTGCTCATAAATTAAAACGCAGATGTGTTCAACTCATGACAAATTGCAAACAAACTTTATTAGACATTAGCTACAGTTTACTAAGCCTCAATGAGGCACTCCACCCCTAGAGTATCACATATGATGATGGTAAAGAGACAAATGCAAAATAAAAGCAGACTCTGTCAAAATCTGAATAGTCTGTAAAGATCGAATTTTTCGAGGCACTTCTGCAGCTCAAATGAAAAAACTTAAAACGAACGAAAGATATATAAAAGCATCAGGCTTTCTGTAAAAAATTATCAGAAAAATATAAAATTCTGGCGATTTTAGGATTTTCATGCAACAGGCGCACATAATCTGTTTTTGGACAGCAACACAATACCTCGCACTTTCAATGCATTAGAGGCTAAACTTGGCACAAAAACCAAAATAAAAAGATACAATGAAGTTTCTACAGAGGTAATAACTTCATGACTCAAGAAAAATAAAAATCAAACTGAAAGTAAAAGATGGGTTGCCTCCCAACAAGCGCTTTTCTTTAACGCCTTTTAGCTAGGCGCAATGCCAAATATCAAGTTTTTTTTGGAGGCCTTTGCAACATCAAGAGCATAGCTTGACCTTATGATTGATTCAAAAGGAAGCTTCTTTCTCTTTCTAGGTAAGTGTTCCATCCCTTTTTTAAGGGGGAACTGAAACTTTATATTTCCCTCTTTCATATCAATAATAGCACCAACGGTTCTCAAAAACGGTCTTCCCAAAATAATGGGACAAGAAGCATTGCACTCAATATCCATAACAATAAAATCAACGGGAACATAATTATCATTAACAACAATAAGTACATAACCAACTCTACCCAAAGGTTTCTTTTTAGAAGAATCGGCAAGATGAACATTTAAATAGCACTCTTCCAATGGATTTAAATCAAGCATATCATAGAAACTTTTAGGCATAACGGAAACACTTGCACCAAGATCACATAAAGCATTGCAATCAAAGTCATTTATTTTCATCTTAATAGTGGGTTCCCAACCATCTTCTAATTTCCTAGGGATAGAGGTTTCAAGCTTTAGTTTTTCTTCCCTAGCCTTGATAAGAGCATCGGTAATGTGTTTGGTAAAGGCAAGATTTATTTTACTAGCATCCAGTGTCTTAGCAAGTTTTTTTAGGAACTTAATGAATTCAGTAAGATTGCAATTATCAAAATCAATTTCATCATATTTATATAAATTAGGAGGATCCTCTTTAGTGGTTTGGATAGTATAAACTTTAACAGTTTTCCTATTCATTTCAGCAATTCTAGCTTCTTCAGCCTCTCTAGCCCACCTAGCTTTCAAGAGAGCCATCATCCTTTCATTTTCATTAATTTGAAGAGAGATAGCATTTAAAGATTCAGTATGTTTGTCTTGATTTGGAGTGGTTCTAATTTTCAAAATTTCAACATCATGAGCAAGAACGTCTACTTTTGAGACTAGACTATCCAGTTATTCCAACTTCTCTTCAACAGTTTTGTTGAAAGCTTTTTGCGAAGTGATAAATTCCTTTAAACCATTTTCAAGATCAGAGGACACATTCTTATTAAGATTATAAGAATTACCATAAGAGTTGCCATTATTGGGAGGATAAGGCTTATAGTTGTTACTACCAAAATTATTCCGATAAGCATTATTGTTGAAGTTGTTTCTATTAAGAAAATTAACATCAAATTGATCCTTTTCTTGGGCAATTAATGAAGCAAGTGGAACATTATTAGGATCAATATGGGACTGATTGGTAGCAAGCATAGACATAATCATATCAACCTTATCACTCAAAGAGGAGATTTCCTCAACATAATTTACCTTCTTACCACTTGGAGCTCGTTCGGTGTGCCATTGTGAATAATTTGTCATCATATCATCCAAGAATTTACCTTCTTACCACTTGGAGCTCGTTGCTGCACCTAATGTTGTGGACATGAAGGTTCCCCCCCCCCCCCCCCGCGGCCGAGTCCAAAAGGTTCCTTGAAGAAAAATTCAAACCTGCATAAAAAGTTTGGATAACCATCCACATAGTTAATCCATGTGTGGGACAATTCTTAACCATATATTTCATTCTTTCCCAAGCTTGAGCAACATGTTCATTATCAAATTGTCTAAAGTTCATAATGTTACTCCTTAGTTGTATGATTTTAGCAGGTGGATAATATTTTTCAATAAAAGCATCTTTGCATTTAATCCAAGAATCAATGCTATTTTTAGGCAAAGACAATAACCATTCTTTTGCTCTCCCTCTTAAAGAGAAAGGGAAAAGTTTCAGTTTTATGATGTCATTTTCTACCTCTTTATACTTTTGCATATCACATAACTCAACAAAGTTATTTAAATGAGAGGCGGCATCATCATTACTAGCACCAGAAAATTGCTCTTTCATAACAAGATTTAGCAAGGCAGGCTTAATTTCATAAGATTCCGCTTTAGTAGCGGGTGGAGCAATTGGAGAGCATATGAAATCATTATTATTAGTGCTAGTAAAGTCATATAACTTGGTGTTTTCAGTAGAAGACATAATGATAAGATAAAATAACAAGACAGAAATAAATACTACACTAATTTTTTTGGGTTTTAAAATTTTGAAACAGGAAAATAAACTAAACGAGATATAAAGCAACCAAGACAAAAACAAAGTAAAAAGATTGAGAGTATGAGACCCCCCCCCCCTTGCTGTAGCTCCAAAGTCCCCGGCAACGGCGCCAGAAAACTGCTTGATGGTGGATATCGATAAGTTGGGTGGTGCCCCAAGCGAAGGCGGAATTGTAGCTAGTAGCAGTTTTCCCTCGTTTAATGAACCGAGGTTTATCGAACTAGTAGGACATTGAAATCAACAACGAGGTGAATGTTGAAGATCTCTGGCGCTTAACCTTCAACAGACGTGGACCTGCACACACTCAACCAAAATACTTTGCCCCCAACGGCGGAGAGGTTGTCAATATTTCCGGTCTCGCAGAACACAAAGCGGTTAATTGTATGATGAAATAGACAAAATATGAAAAGTGATCAGAGGAGTAATGATAATTAAAAGAAAGTAAATGAGGTTTAAAACAATGTAAAAATATGGACCGGGGGCCATGGGTTCACTAGTGGAATCTCTCAGGTAAATAAAATATGCATGTGATGGGTGAACGAATTACAGCTAGGCAATTGACAAGATCATGACACAAACCCAATTTAGATATGAAAAAAAGGACATGATAATATTAATGGAGGCATCACGGCAAGGAACAAAGACCGTTGAGTCCAACTGCGTCTTTGTCTAAATAGTCCACCATGGGATCGCTATCCAGCCTGTCACCCAACGGTATTAAGTTGCAAGCAACAGACAATTGCATTAAGTAAGCAATACTAATATCAAAATAGACATTAACACCGCTGTTTTACCCTTAGTAGCAACAACACACCCTCACCCTTAGACGTTTTTGTCACTCGTGCCCAGGACAAAAGGGGGCATGAACCCACTATCTAGCATAAATACCCTCTCTTGGAGATGCACACAATCACTTGGCCAAAGTAACTATGCACATCGGAGAGAATGCAAGAACATAAATTACTCATATAAGAATCATGCATAATCTGAACATAACTTCATAATCCATTGGATCCCAGCAAACACATCACATAGCATTACAATAATCGATCTTGATCATGTTAGGCAGCTCACAAGATCATAAGACATGAAGCACAAGAGAGAGAGACTACCATGTAGCTACTGCCATGGACCCGTAGTCCAAGGTGAGACTACTCACAAATCATCCCGGAGGAAGGCATGTCGATGAAGAGCCCTCCAGGATCGATCTCCCCTCCGGCAAAGTGCGGGATCAGCTTCAGATTAGACCCCGAACTAGGGTTTTCGGTGACGGTGCGTCAGGGTCGAGTTTCTGGAAAATAATCGCCGCCTCAACGTTTTTAGGTTAATTCTGATTTTATAGGAGTCGGAGGGAGCCGAGGAGGTGCCCACAGGTAGGGGTGTAAACGGATAGGATAATTTCCGCTCCGAACCCGTCGCCGAATCCGTTTAAAGAGCATCCGTATCCTGTTTTATGATATCCGGCGGATTCGGATTCAGATTCGGATTTACAGCCCCGGATTCGGAGCAGGATTTGGTACTCAAAAGGTGCCTCGGATTCGGATTATCCGCGTAAGCGAACGGATTATCCGACCTATTAAAATCGGATCGTATCCGAACTTCCCAGCCCAACAACAAGGGAATAACCACCGAACTCCGAAGCAGCCCAAAGAAACATGAGCCCAACTACTAGCAGACAGCCAGACCTAATCGATCGACCGCACTGCCGCCGCATCGCCCTCCTACGCCCAAGTGCGCAACGCCGCCCTCCCTGCGGCCGGCCGCCGTCTCTCCCGGCGACGCCCCTTCCCTCCGTCCATCCTGTCGACGCCCGTCCCGCCGCCGTCCTTGTCCCGGCGACGCCACTCCAGCCGCTGTCCGCCTGTCCCTCCCCGCGAGGCATCTCCCCCCCCCCCCCCGCACCTCCCCGTACGTGTTCATGGCTATTTTTACTTGATTTGCGACTGTATGTGTTGTCCATTGCTAATTATTTAGGCATTGCTTTATCAGATTTGCTATGTAAATGTAATTCATAGGGGAGGTCATTTTTGGTTGAAAAATTGGTCGGTTATTTGCTTATCATAGTTCTTAGATATATTTCAGTGCACTTCAGGTTTATTTCCTGATAGTATGCTGCCATTTAAAACCACTTTTGTATTTTCAGAAAATGGTATATGGGAAAAGAGCTTCAAGTGGTAGTGGTACCCCAAGTGTGGCTTCCTCATCAGCAGCTACAAGTCCTATGCCACCACCGACGACATCAACCGAGGGAAGTACTGCTGCAGAAGATGCTCGTGGTCATGAGGTTATTGATGTTGATGCGGTGAAAGATCAACCTGCAAAGAGGCAAAAGAAAAGTACATCTGAAGCTTGGGATCACTTCACCAAGTTTTATAAGACACAGACGGTAAATGAGGTTGAGGTTAAAGAGGAATGGGCCAAGTGCAACTATTGCTCATATTCAGCAGCACGTAATAGTAGGAATGTAACTTCGGTATTTTTGACCCATATAAAGATGCATAGTACGAAGTCAGGCCAACAATTGCTAAAGGTAGAGAAGAAAGGTGATGAGGCTGCAACGTTTGGTACTTTCAAGTATGATCAAGCGGTTTCTCTGAAGAAATTATATATGGCTATTATCATGCATGAGTATCCATTTAGTATAGTCCAGCATCATTACTTTCGAGAATTCATCCTTTCTTTGCGGCCTAGCTTTCCATTAAGATGCCGCAATACTGCTAGGGAAGCAATAAAGGGCATATTTGATGAAGAGTGGAAGAAATTATATGAATACTTCAAAACTGTTAAGTGTCGGTTTAGTGCTACAATGGATATGTGGACATCAAATCAGAATAAAGGGTATATGTGTGTCACTGTCCATTGGATTGATGATAACTGGACTATACAAAAAAGGATAATTAAGTTCATGCATGTAGAAGGGCGCCACACCGGTATCAACATGGCTAATGAACTGGTGAGATCCTTAATTAGATGGTTTATTGAGAAGAAAATGTTTTCTCTCTCTTTGGACAATGCATCCTCAAATGAAGTGTGTGTCAATGATGTTGTTGCACAGCTGAAAAAGCATGGTACCTTAGTATGTGATGGTTCTCTTTTTCATGTGAGATGTGCAAATCACATATTAAATCTGGTTGCTAGGGATGGTCTGCAGCAAATCTCAAGTGCAATTTCCAATATTAGGACTTTTGTGTTGGCAGTAAAGTCCTCTCCTCAGCTGTTTGAAGATTTCAATAAATGTGCAACTGAATGTGATTTGAAGGAAACACAGGGCCTTCCATTGGATGTTCAGACCAGGTGGAATTCAACATTTAAAATGTTGAAGGAAGCTTTGGTTTATAGAAGGGCTTTTCAGAGGCTTTATGAGCTTGACAGGAAAAGGTTTGAGAAGTTTGTTCCATCAGCAGCTGATTGGGATAATGCATTTCAACTTTGCAGATGCTTGAAGAAGTTTGATGACCTTACCGAGCTCTTCTCAGGTACTTTATACCCTACAGCAAATTTGTTCTATAAAGGGTTCTGTGAGGTAAAAATCTTAATTTCTGAGTGGTGTATTAGTAGAAATGAAATTATTAAAAAGATGGCATGCTCAATGAACACCAAGTTCAATAAATATTGGGACAAGTCCAATATTGCTCTTGCTGTGGCATTTTTTCTTGACCCTAGATACAAGAAAAATGGAGTAGAACATTACATGAAAAAGGTTTATGGTGAACTTTTATATACCTCTAAAGTAGAGGAACTCATGATTGTTGTCAAGAAGATGTATGCATCATACGAACCAGCACGTACGGCTTCTCAAACTACTTCTAGTGCTAATGTTCAAGAAAATGATCTGTTGGAGGAGGAGGAGAAAGACGAATACTATGAGAGTTTGCATGGTAATGGGGTCGATGAAGATGCCGGCGTCATTGAATCTGACTTGGATAAGTACATGGCTGAACCACCACCAAAGCTTCCTAAAGCTGCTTTCGATAAACTTGATGTCTTATCATGGTGGAAAACAAACCAAGAAGTATATCCTATTCTATCTATGCTTGCTCGTGATGTGTTGGCCATTCAAGTCTCCACGGTTGCTTCAGAATCAGCCTTCAGTGCCGGTGGTCGTGTTATTGATCCATATCGGAGTCGTCTTGGCCCTGAGATTGTGGAAGCATTGATCTGCACCAAAGATTGGGTTACTGCCACTTCAAGAGGTGATTTTTTTATTGTTATTATATACTGTATCTGTATAAGGAACTCTAATATATCTATGTTTATGTATTTCAGATAATAAGAAGGTTGGCTCTATCCTTAATGATCTAAATCTTGTGGAAACACTTGTTGCTAATATGACTCTTGAGGATCTACTTGAGGACAAGGTATTATGTCTTGTGCAAAACTATGATGACATGATTATGATCTTCTTTCTCACTGTTTATTAATTATTACCACAAAATGTAGGCAAAACAATCGGCTGCTGTTGATTCTGGATATTATGATGATGGAGCGACTCGTGCTAATGTTCAAGGAGAAGGCGACACCTGCGATGATGCAACGATGTCCTTTTGTTCCTGAATGTCATGTGTAGTTGCCTAGTTGGCTGTTGATTCTGGATGTTTTATTTTGTGATATTGCCAAACTGATGGATACTACTTGTGCGAGTGTGATGGTGCCAAACTGATTGATATTACTGTGTGACTATTGTCTCTACAGGTGTAGAGCCGACCCAAAGAATGGCACATCGGTGCTCTATATGCATCTAAAACGTGTTCATAATATGTGAGGAATTGTCATAGTGATAAGGACATGTACTGCTTGCAATGCTATCAAAGTTTATGTGTACGTTGGAATTATTTTATCAACTATTTTAGTTACGTGGTTTATCATCTACTATGCGCGTACTTATCCGTTTATTTTATTTCCGATCCGAGTCCGCACCGTTTCCGATACCTAATCCGCTCCGATCAACATCCGCATTCGAATCCGCAACCGATCACTATCCGCTCCGATCCGAATCCAGTCAAAAAATATGGTTAAGGATATGGTAAGAGCAAAATCCGATCCGATCCGATCCGATTACATCCCTACCCACAGGGCAGGGGCGGGCCCCACCCGCGGGTCACCCCTGGGCCGCGGCTGGCACCCGCGTGTGCCCTGTGGGTCGCCTCCGAGGCTGCCCTTCAGATTCCGTCTTCGTCTTGGCGTAAAAATAATCCCCATAAATTTTTGTCCAATTCCGAGAATATTTCCAGAAGTAAATTTCTGAAACAAAAAGACAGCAAAAATAGGGAACTGGCACTGGGCATCTTGTCAATAGGTTAGTCCGAAAAAATGCATAAAAATGATATAAATGACAGTAAAAACATGTGACAATATCACAAAACTAGCATGGATCACTCAAAAATTATAGATACGTTTGAGACGTATCACAGCTCTGCTCTCCAAAAGGATTCATGCCATCTGTACTTAGACCAAACCTTAAGTTTCTTGCGTCATCTGCAAAGTTCGGGAACTCTCTCTCGATTTTTCTCCACTGCGACCCATCAGCGGGGTGTCTCAACATCGCGTCTTTCTTACGGTCTTCTTTGTGCCATCGCAATAATTTGGCATGCTCTTTGTTTCTGAACAAACGTTTCAACTGTGGTATTATAGGAGCATACCACATCACCTTGGCAGGAACCCTTTTCCCGGGGTGCTCGCCCTCAACATCACCAGGGTCATCTCGTGCGATCTTATACCGCAATGCGGGGCATACCGGGCATGCCTCCAAATTCTCGTACTCCTCACCGCGGTAGAAGATGCAGTCATTAGGGCATGCATGTATCTTCTGCACGTCTAATCCTAGAGGGCAGACAATCTTTTTTGCTTCGTACATACTGGCGGGCAATTCGTTACCCTTTGGAAGGTCCTTCTTCATTATTTTCAGCAACTTTTCAAATCCCTTGTCAGTCACACCGTTCCCTGCCTTCCATTGTAGCAATTCCAGTGTGCTACCCAGTTTTTTCAGGCCATCTTCGCAATTTGGGTACAACGGTTTGTTGTGATCCTCTAACATACGCGCGAATTTCGACCTCTCATTATCAGTTCCGCAGTCTCTCCGTGCATCAGCAATGGCACGACCAAGATCATCAGCCGGCTCATCTGATGCCTCTTGATCTTCAGCTTCCCCCGTTGCAGTATCACCGTATTCAGGGTACATAGGATAGTTGTCACCATCCTCTTCTTCTTCATTTTCTTCCATCATAACCCCTCTTTCTCCGTGCTTGGTCCAACAATTATAGTTGGGCATGAAACCGGTCCGAAGCAGGTGGCTGTGAAGGATTTTCGAGGAAGAGTAATCCTTTTTATTCTGACAGGCAACACATGGACAACAAATAAAACCATTCTGATTGTTTGCCTCGGCCACACTGATAAAACTACGCAGGCCCGTAATGAAATCGTCAGTCCGTCGGTTACCGTACATCCATTGTCGGTCCATCTGCATTATATAATTAAGTTTATCAAAAACCATTACGCACAACATCGTGAATAGAGAAGTGACCAAATTAATTAATACACGTTCATCACATGAAAACCAAATTAGAGTAGTGACCAAATGTGATACATAGTTCTCATAATTAAAACATACATTGAAACTAACATACAAACTATGTAATGCATTTAAATGCAACAACAAATGCTATCAAAATCGCAACTAAGGTAACAATTGATCCAACAGCATAATGATACCAAGCCTCTTTATTAATGGCATAATTTCTAATCTTTCTAATCTTCAAGCACATTGCATCCATCTTGATCTTGTGATCATCGACGACATCGGCAAGATACAACTCCAATTTCATCTTCTCTTCTTCAATTTGTTTCAAATTTTCTTTCAAATCATCGTTTTCTTTTTCAACTAAATTTAACTTCTCAACAAGAGGGTTGGTTGGAATTTCTGGTTCATATATGTCCTAGATAAAAATATCTATGTCAAGTGTTGGTCGGCATAATTATTATAAACACGAAATTAAAAAAATAGTTATAAAAGATAATATACCACATCCGAATCATTGACCGGAGGAGGGCCGACGGGGACGGATATCAAAACCATGGCACTATACATTTATCAAACAATCATAGAAGTAAGAAAATTATACAAGTAACTATGTAAATCATATAAATAAGAAATTTATTATTTTTTAATAAGAACAAGAGGCTCACCAAGGTGGTGCCAGTGACGGAGCGGCGTGGGCGATCAACGGCGTTGTTGCGATGGCACTAAACCAACAAATCATACTTTAACTTGAGCTCAAATTGCATATAAAACGAATAAACTCCCTAACTTAGACATTTCATCAAACACCTTGCTTGCACTAGAAAAATGAAAAGAGCTAAACTAATAATGAAATGAGCTAAATCCGCAATGCCGAAAGAAAGGATGAAGTTGCTAACCCTTGGATAGATGGGTGCTACCAAACTTGTCAAATGGTGGAGAAAAATTGGATGAACTTGAGCTTGGGAGAGAGTAGACCGGAAGAAAATGGAGAAGAGTGAGGATGGCTCGGGTGGAAGAAGAAGATAAAGGTGGTCGAAACCTTTCGTCCCGGTTCGTATTACAAACCGGGACTAAAGGTCCATCTTTAGTCTCGGTTTGTAATACGAACCAGGACGAAAGGGTCTCGCGTTGGCCCCCACCTCTGGGACTGCCTGCCGGAACCCTTTAGTCCCGGTTCGTATTACGAACCGGGACTAAAGGTTCAGTACGAACCGGGACGAAAGCCTCCCGAGCCCCATGCGGCGTGCGATCCGCTCGAACCGGGACTAATGCCAACGTTAGTCCCGGTTCGTGTCGCGACCGGGACCAATATATGCTCCGATGCGGCCTGGACAAAAGCCCTTTTTTCTACTAGTGTGCTGATACACTTGTCAGGCGTATTGGGAGCGTGGTGCTCCTTGAAATATGCCGGCAAGTGCCAAGTTTTTTAGTTTTGAAAAAAAAAACACTGATTAGATTTTCTATTGTAGCCTATAAACATGGCTACACAGACGGGCACGAGGACGTAGCCACACCAGCCCCTGGGAACGTATCGATTTGTGCCGATCCCCTACCATGGCTACCGTGCACCCGTGTGTGTGCGCTATATGTATCCATCACGTATGTGCACACAGCGCACAAGCGGGCTACATAGCCATTGAAAATTCTCAATGTGGATCATGGCATCGTTTATCGGTACTGTCCGGCACTGTCAATAGGGTCCCAAAACATCGGTATTAGCTAGGGATCGTTGGACAGTTTATTGGGTAGCGTCGGGTAATGCGCAGCTGTGTTCTTAGTTGTGCTAACAGAGGAGGCAACCATGAGCTTGTGTCGGTGTCAGAGGGAGGGGTAAGTGTGATTTGGGGGGTTACAATGTTGTATCTAGCAACGATTTTTTTTGGCATGCCATTTACCAGATTGATTCTGTAGTAGGTGACCAAAAAAATTGTTTCAAAATTTTGCCGTTTGTGTTTTTGCATGATACAAACGAGCGAACCTTTTCGTTACATACATGTAATATATATAGTACTATAATTTTTTGCATATCTTTATTACTATTTATAATGCAGTTGGTGTCCCCGTACACCTAATGGGTTTCTTTCTTCATGGGCATCATCTCCGACCTTGTATTATATTTGCTCTTTTTTTTTTAACTTGTTAACCATGACATTGCTATACGTACTCTTTTTGGTCGTGTACAGCCCAATTACACGTAAGTTAGCTAGCCTGCAAACTATGTCCCCTAGGGTTTCGCCTAGGGTTTTTCTGTCCTCCGGTGTCTGAGCGCCGTGAGTTCTCTCAACGCCGCCGGCTCGTCTACTGGTGAGCGTGCGATCCCCTGACGTTTCCCTCCCCCAGGCGGGGGTGATTGCAGTTAGGGTTCTCGTATGGCGGCTGCTGAAAACAGCTCCCGATCGGGGGCGATGGACGAACCAAGTGCTCTCTTCTGGAACAATTACATCTAGAGGACAAGGAGTTGGATGACCTAATCTGGGAGGATGAGGTAGAAGCATCGGCGGAGGGACCGAAGTAGCTCGCCATAGCGCGGGTGCTCACCGGTAAATCTTTCGGCCAAGGTGCCCTAATGGCGGATATGTGGGCTGCGTGGAACCCGGCTCAGAAGGTAACCTGGAGAAGGATTAATCATAACCTGTTTACAATTCAGTTTCTCTGTTTAGGTGATTGGAACAAGGCTCTCCATCAGGGTCCGTGGGAATTCAGAGGTTTTGGTGCTCTGATCATTGAAGAATATGATGGGTTCTCCAACCCAGAAACTGTCAAGCTTAATAAATTGGAGACTTGGAGTCAGATCTATAAACTTCCTGATGCGGTTTTGAAGAATGAAGGGTTTGTTAAAATTTTGGCAAAATGGATTGGAGAGGTTCAGGAGATCCAAATAACCCTTCCGAGTGGCTTTGTTGGTGAATTCATTAGGGCTAGAGTTAAACTTGATGTTGATCAAAAATTGACTCATTTTGTTAGTTTTACTAGAGGGGGAAAAACTGAGTTCTATCAAGTTAAATTTGAGAAGCTGCCAACTTTCTGCTATGCCTGTGGAAAGATGGGACATTGGTACCAAGAATGTGGTTCAGGCGAGTTTGATGAAGGAAAACTGGAATGGGGTTCTTTTATCTTAGCTCCTAGAAGGGGAAGTGGTGGTGGCCGTGGTACAGGATAACAGCGAGGTGATGGACGAGGGAATCAGTTTAACAATAGAGGCCGTGGTTTTGGCAGAGGTTTTGGGGGGAGGTAGATCCTCTTCTCGTGAGGATGTAAACCTAAACGTGGATGGCAGCAATCCCCAAGAAGTAAGCTGGAGGTGGAATAGTTTGGCGACCCTTGCTGCTGATGCTCCTGGTACGGCAGTTGTCTGGGGAGGTATGGAAAATACTATAGAATCAATTATGACTGAAATTGCTCCTCCAGCCAAAAAACGTCTTGCAATGGATCCAATCCCAAGCCAGAAGGAAAACATGGCAATGGTACAAGCTGAGAATACCATGGTTGTTGCACATAGAGTGAACAATATTGGGTCAGGAGTTTCTTCTAACCCGGTTGGCACCCCACAGAAGAATTCTAACAAGAAAAAATTAAAAGCCAATAATGGGGATGCTGTGGGTACAAAAAATGATGCGAGCAGTGTGGACGGTGGCGTTGCCGCTATAAATATAGACTTTACAAGGGATTTAGAGGCAAGTAAGAGCAGTAACTCATCGAAGGTCGGAGCTTTCTCCACTTCACCAGGATCGGTGGGCCCCTTTATGGGTACCGTCCGGAAGCAATGAAACTGTTATCTTTGAACTGTCAGGGCCTAGGGAATGCCCCGACAGTTCGTTCGCTTTTGAATGTTCAAAGGCGTTATGATCCCGATGTGTTGTTTTTGTCGGAGACACACTTAGATGACTATCCGGCTGAATGTTTAAGGAGAAGGTTAAAGATGGACTTTAAAATCGTAAATCCAAGTGATGGGAGGTCTGGTGGGGTAATTTTGTTTTGGAAGAAGGAGATTGTTATTCAAAAAAAAAATTCTGCTCCAAAATATATTGATATTCGAGTTATTGAGAGTGCTGGAAAAGTGTGGAGACTTACAGGTATATATGGAGAACCAAGGTGGGAGGATAAACACAAAACTTGGGACAAAATGCGAGATCTTAAAAATTCCCATGATCTTCCGTGGGTTATTATTGCAGATTTTCATGAAATTTTGTATTCCCATGAGAAAGAGGGTGGCAATGCTCGTCCTCAAAGATATATGCAGGATTTCCGAGATGATGATGCATGTCAAATGCATACATGAACTTTGCATTATAATTCTCATATTTCAATCATATTTGCATCATATAAGGGTTATATCATTGTTTTATATTGATTTTGGGGATAATTCACAGTTTCCCCATTTATTTGGAATTAACCCTGCAGAACCAGAAAACCCCTTTTCCATGTTTTTGACTTTCAGGGACCCAAATGACGTCCAAATGCCCTAAGATTTTACGGGGCTCAATATTTGGAAGGAAGAGGACGTACGAGCCAAGGATCCACGAAAAGGAAGCCCGAGGAAGAAATTGGGTGGGCCCACGCGGCCCCTGTACCTGGCCGCGTGAGGCACCCCCTTTTCCCCCTCGTGGCTCCGATGCCGTCGATCTTCGTCTCCCTGGTTTCGTCTGGACCTAAAACCGACTGCATAAATAGTCCCCCGAGGCGTTTCGCGAGGGGGCGGCCGCGAACAGAGAAACACCGAAACGGAGATCAGAAGCTGCAGATTGGAGGGGGAAAACTCTGGCGGAGCGCTGCCGAGGTGGTCTCCATCTCCCCCAACGACATCTCCACCGTCTCCATGATGAAGGGGGAGTAGTCTCCCTCGGGGATGAGGGCTCATGCCGGTAGCTATGTGGTTTATCTCTCTCTCCCATGGTGTGATCTTTATGTGATCATGAGCTTTGTAATCTAGTTGAATCCATAGATGTTACTCTTCATCATCTTATGAATTATGCTACTCAAGTGGTTTTATTGATGTGATTTCCGGAGTCACCTTTCTCCCATGGTGTGAAGTTGACAGTGTGTGCACCGTGTGTGGCTCTTGGGCTAAAGATTACATGAATACTTATCATGAGTTATTATTTTTGTTGGATGTCTCTATGATATTGTGGTGTTTGTTAGTACTATCTTTGGATGCGGATAGTGACCGCATGAAGTGTCCATAGATGTGGAATACGAACTTTAAGGTGTGCTTTTTGTAGCCCTACACATTGGATTGGTGTTCGTTATCCAGCCAGAGGATAGTTCGGGGTAGCATAGTGAAGAGGAAATATCTATGTATTCAATTATATTATTATTATTGTTGAGAGTGTCCACTAGTGAAAGTATGATCCCTAGGCCTTATTTCCAAGCACCGTTTACACCTTTGTCTTGTCCTCTTGCATTAAAGAGGATTGGGACACTTTCACATTCTTGTTTTGTTATATTAAACTCTCATCCATTAAATCAACCATCTTGTTCTTTAAACTTTTTTAGTGCATAATCAACTAAAACTTGTGACACTTTAGTTGTAGGGAATAGATAACTTTTCCATCTTGCTCATGCGGATCGATACCCTTCTTCCACATTGAGAGGTGCTACAGTGATCCCCTGCTCTTGGGGGTTATCAAGTACTTATCTGGCGCCGTTGTCGGGGAGCGTAGCGCTTAAGTTTCTATTCTTGTTTGCACTAGATATTTATTTTCAGTTTTGCATTTAGTTTAGTTTTACTTTCAGTTTTGCATTTATCAAAAACCCAAAAAAATAGAAAATGGAAAACAACAAAAAAAATTAGAGATCTTTATGAACTTTATATTGAATTAGGACATGATGCTTTTGAAGAGATAATTAAACCAATGGGAGTTTGTTTGCATAATAGTGATGGCAATGCTATTAGCATGAATTCTTTGAACACCATTATTCCTAATGCTATGGAAAAGTCTAAGCTTGGGGAAGCTAGTTTATATGAAAATGATCTTTTTAGTTCCCCAGCTTTGGAGAAAAAAATCTGCTTTGATAATATTTTTTCTCCCATATGTGATAATTCTAATGATGCTTCTGATGTTCTAAATCCACCTACTGAAAGTAATCCTTTTGAAATATCTATGGAAATTGTTGAAATGGTTATGGATGAACGTTATGCAGGGGATGGAAAAGTCCATCCACATGATCACTTGTTGAAACTTACAGAACTTTGTGAGTTGTTTAAGGTTGCAGGTTTATCAAGAGAAGATGTCATGAGGAAATTATTTCCATTTTCACTTAAGGACAAAGCAAAGGAGTGGTATAGGATGCTGGATGATCGTCCTTCGAATTGGAAACAGCTTGAATCTCTCTTCTACTCAAAATTTAATCCTCTTCATGAAGTGCATCTAGCTAGGAGTTACATTTTCAATTTTTATCCTCATGAGGGAGAAAGCATTGCTCAAGCTTGGGGAAGACTGAAAACATTATAATACTCAAATGTCCTAACCATGAGCTTCCTAAGGAAATAATTGTTACTAATTTTTATGTAAGGCTTTCAGGTCATTACAAGGATTATCTAGATGCATGTTCAGAGGGTTCTTTCACAAGCAAGAAGGTTGAAGCTAAATGGGATCTTCTTGAAACAATTCAACGCAATACCGAAGATTGGGAGAACGACAAAGGTAAAGAATTAGGTATAAACTATCATTATGATTGCACTAAGTCTTTCGCTGAAACTGCTGATTATCATGGGCTTAGTGCTAAATTTGGTCTTGATTCTCAAATTTTTGTTGATTGCTGTAAAACCTTTGCTTCTCATATTAATATTCCTAAAGAAAATTGGGAATTGTATCATGAACCTTTCAAAGACACTTGCATGGAAAATGAAATTGTTACTAATGATTGCAATAAACATGCTCAAACTTCTGAAAATACTATTTCTTATAAGCATGTTAATTTTTGCGGAGCACTTAGACCTTGTGAAAAGAATAAAATCGAAGAGGAATATTGTATTCATCATAGGAATGAAAAAACTACAACATGGTACAGAGCTCTAAGTGATATTGCTGAAAAAGTTTGTGCCCTCTATCCTTTTATTTGTGAACTTTGCAATGAAGAGGGTCATTTCAAATTCCAATGCTCAGGTTCTAATATGAGTACTGCGAGAGACTTTTGTGATAACATGATCACTCCTAATCAGCATGATGAACTTACATTATTTTTGGGGTGTGAAGAGTTATCAAGAAAAACTTCTTCATTAGATATGAGTGCTTTTGATATGAATAGCGTGTTGCATGGATGTTATCTCTATTATGTTAATAATTGCCATGACAACACTTACATACAAAATATCATAAAAGATGGAATGGCTTTACCAAAATATGAAAGGACTAATGTTTGTTATACTCTTATATTAATGAAAAGGAGGTATCCTCCCTAGTTTCTTCTATTGTTTCTAACAATAAACCAGGGTATGTGGAGAAACCTCTTTTCAAGCCTCTCCCTCCTGAGGAGGGAAAGAAGAAGAAGAGGAGGAGTAAAAGGAGAGAGGAAACAGTATCTTCCCCTAAGCATGTTGCTCCTATTATAGTTGCTGTTGACGAGTCTGAATTCGATGATGATCCTATGCCTGTTACTTATAGTAGTGATAATGATTGGGAAAAGCACACTACTTTTGATATTGAAAATCTTTTTGGTACCAATTCTGAGAATGATGATGTTATTAATTGTTATACTATTAGTACTATCCATGTTCCCTCCAATGATGATATGGAAAGCTCTAAGCTTGGGGATGAGGTGTTTGAAAATCCTTTTGCTACTGATGACTATATATTTGAAACCTCTCCTTCTAGTAAAAATGATGATGATATGTTTACAAATGAACACACTTGGGAAGATAACTATTCCATTGCTTATGATGATACTATGCCTCCAGTCTTTGATAATTATTATAAAGAATACTATGACATAGACTATAATTACAATCATCCTCATGAAACTTGTCGTAATTATAGAGGGATTGACCAAAACCATTCCTCTAATATACAACTTGTCTATCATGTTCGAGTTCTTTATGATGATCCTACTCCCATTGTTACTAATGAGAATTTTTTTGCTTATGTTGAGAGTAATAATACTTTTATGATGATGAATGAAAAGAATGCTTTATGTGATAGTTACATTGTTGAATTTGCTTATGATGCTACTGAAATTTATTATGAGAGAGGGAAACATGTCTCTAAATATCTCAATAATATTAAGTTTCCTCTCTTTATGTTGAAACTTTTGAAGTCCCACTTGTTTTGCCTTCTTATGCTAGTCACTTTGTGCTTTATTGATTTATTCTCTTATAAAATGCCAATGCATAGGAAAAGAGTTAGACTTAAAAGTTAATTGGTTAATGTCTTGTGGTGAGCTCTTTATGCTTTTATTTCCTATTCTGCCTGGGCTCACCTTACATATATCAAATAAGTACAATAATTCAATCTTGGGGATGCCAAGCCACCTCACTCCAACCATCTTGATATCAAGTAAGTAAGCCTAGCTATATGGCTATAAAGAAAGCGCTTTACGGGAGGCAACCCGGTTGTTGTCGGAGAACTGTCCCAGGAACTGGGGGTGTCTCGAGAAGGATCGAGTAAGGGGCTGAACACGGAATCAAACAACCCTCAACGTGCTCCGGCGACGGTGCTCGTCGGTCTCGCTGCGGGACAGCACTGCAGAGATGGAACGCTCGATCTTACCCAGGTTCAGGGCCCTCTTGTGGAGGTAAAACCCCTACGTCCTGCTTTTGTGGATTGCACTGCTTGGAGAGTTCTCAGTACAAGGGGAGCTTGTCGAGCTCGAGGTGTCTGGCTATGGCTACTAGCTATTCTTCAGATCTAGGGTTTTGGCTCAGGATTCTTGGACCGAACCTAGTGAAGAGTCGAACCTAGCCAAGAATCGAACCCTTTGCTTGGGCGTGCTCCTCCTCCTTTTATAGGCGTCCTGGACCTCTTCTGCCCAAACATTTGGGCGGGAAGGGTTACCACATGGCGACGAAGGAGGAGGCGCGGTGCACCGTAAAGGTGAAGTCCACCATAAAGGTAAAGCTCGTGGACGCGGTCCACGGCAGGGGAACGGCGTCACCAAAGCTGAAAAGGGGCACCGACCAGCTGGACAGCGGGCTGGCGCTTGCCGAGGCGGGAGGTGACCCACGGTGACATCGTCCTTGGAGCGTAGCTGCAGACTGTTCCCTTGTCACCAAAGAGGCAATACTCGTTGTCCGCTTTGCTTGGCTCCGCTTTGTTGACTGCTTTATACATGGAAACGGCAACTGCGGCGTCGTCGTCATCACGCGTAGGCACGCGCGTCACTCTGCACATGGCGCAGAGCCCATGTGCGCTCTGCCGCGGGGGCAGAGATCGCTTCACGAGGAAGGCGCTTCGCGAGGCGAAAAGCCTCGCCGAGCCCTTCAGCTTGGTCCTTAGCAGAATTGCGGGCGGCGTCGGAGACGCCTTGTCGAGGTGCGATCCCTCGCCAAGGGAGAGAATCCTTGGCGAGGAGAAAAACCCTTCGCAAGGGGAAAATCCTCGCGGAGCTCGCCAGGCTTGGAGAGCCTAGTCCTTAGCGAAAATCATCCAAAGAATCTTGTGGGCCCTGGCAGGCCGGCCCGTGGTACCCTGGTTTCCACTGTGCCGACAGTTGTTTTTATTGTGTCCTCTTGCTGTAACAAGAGACTTAGTTTTTAGTTTAGTTTCTGGAATTTTTAATAAAGTGCCAAGTTTTACCTATTTTGGTTTGAAAAGGTTGCTATTTCCATTCGGAGATTTTATTCCTGCACGAAGTCTTGCACGGTTTGATTTTTCATTTTTATTCTTTAACTCCGAATGATCTGAGATTTTTACTGTAACTGAAACTTTTCACAATATATAGGACTGAATGTTTTCAGAATTTTTCGACGAGTTTAAGTAGGACAGAAAAATACGTTTTGCTGCTGCTGTTTTTCTGGACAGATTCTGTCCCATATTGTTTTATGCATAGTTTGAACTTTCGAGTTGAATCTTTTTGATCCAGTTGAGTTTATGAGTAGGCATACAACACTATACACTTTCTGAACATTCATATGTATTTTAGTCTATGGATTATATGCAGCAAGAAGCCTATTTGTTTATCTCTACTAATATCACCCCATAGAAAAGAAATGGGAGAAACAGTGTTTTGAAGTTTTTTCACAGGGATTGGAGGAGATGCACCATGAGTTATCCAAGAATGGTGAAAACCATAAGCTTGGGTATGTGGAGAACATCCCCACTGAACCAACATACTCTCGGTTTGCACACGTCTAACTTCTGTTTTTCATTTGAAACACTTTATCGCATAAACTTGGAGCGTCTTTTTGTTTGTTTTTGCTTTGATTTTTATTTTGTGTGACCACCACACTATCATTTATATATGAGAAAGCTACTGGAAATATGAGTTGAAATATCTTGCATGCTTTTATTGTATTGGGAAAAGGGATGTCTAAGCTGATTTTTAATGACACATATAGTTGCATGATTCATGAGCTTCTTTATGAGTAATAATTTGCAAATGTTTTATCATGAGCTATCTTTTATTCATGTTTTGATGCTATATGTTATTTCACCTTGATTGACATGAATTAGTTAGTTCTATGGACACTCATGCATGCATCTAGATGGTCATCTTTCTCCCTTTTGCTAGCCCAAAAATTCCAACAAGTAAAAACTTGTTTCCAACACCTTCAACCAAAGTTTTCCAGTGAGTCCACCATATCTACCTATTAGCTTTATGCTATTCCGAGTATGTTTATCATGTTATTTGTGTTATCTATACCTCTAAATGAAAATGATTGTGTTATTTATTGTAATGGGAAAAGTTGGTTAAAAAGCTCTCGCGAACTTGATGCACACTTTACTTGCATTTAATAAACATGAACCATTGTGATTAATATTATGATGATAGTGGCTTGATAAATGTTTAAGGTTGGGAGTTAGCCCATATGTGCTGTCACATGTAAAACTTTCAACATGTTCCATCATTTATTTAGTTGATATCATGTACTTTTGTTTATGGATGCCTATCATGGTGAAATAATGTGGAAATAGAGTAAGTTTAAATGAGTTTGTATAAATGGTTAGAGAGAAACCTTGGCCGCTAATCTAAGCCATGCATCATTCATGGTGGAAATTTACTTACATGCTATTTTGAACTTTTTGTGATACACCCTACAATAAAAAGCTATATCAAGTGGTAAATAAAAAGGGTGTTGAGGTTGTTCATTATGTTTGTTTGTCTTGTTGTTTTGACGTGGGCTTGATCCATATCATGGGACAAGAGGTACCCCAGTTGAGGCTCTTGATGATACCATTATTACTTACAATGATAGATAAATTAAACTTGATTTGTTTCCCAGGATGAGTAATCATGGTGTAGGTACTTGTATTCAAGGGGCATAAGACATCTAACCTTTGCTTTATCAAGGCCACTACTCATATTTGCTTTCACATTAAATTTTAATCATTCAAGATGCTATGATTGGGGAATGAGAGCTTGACACCAAGTATTACCATTGCAATCAATAACTTAAGTAGAATAGTTTGGAGGATAGATGAAACTTATGCATGTTTACCTCTACTCATTTATATATCTTTTCCAAAGTGTCCACCTTTTATATTCAGATTTTCATCTTCACTCTATGACCTATGTAGGATGTTCTTACTTATCATATTGCATACATGTGGTCCATATTACTATCTTTTATGTTACACTTTGTGAACTATCATTGAACATCCTTGCATTGAATATTTGATATCACTTTATAATCTATCTTGCATATTGCTACTCCTTTAAAGAATGAATCATTTGACTCTATGTAGCAATAATAATCATCTTTGATATCCACTGATAGAATTAAAATGCAAAGTCCATGTTAGTTTTATCACCTTCATACTCGAGGACGAGTATAGGTTAAGCTTGGTGATGTTGATGCATGTAAAATGCATACATGAACTTTGCATTATAATTCTCGTATTTCAATCATATTTTCATCATATAAGGGTTATATCATTGTTTTATATTGATTTTGGGGATAATTCACAGTTTCCCCATTTATTTGGAATTAACCCTGCAGAACCAGAAATCCCCTTTTTCCATGTTTTTGACTTCCAGGGACCCAAACGACGTCCAAATGACCTAAGATTTTACGGGGCCCAATATTTGGAAGTAAGAAGACGTAGGAGCCAAGGATCCGTGAAAAAGGAAGTCCGAGGAAGAAATTGGGTGGGCCCACGCGGCCCCTGTACCTGGCCGCGTGAGGCACCCCTTTTCCCCCTCGTGGCTCCGATGCCGTCGATCTTCGTCTCCCTGGTTTCGTCTTGACCTAAAACCAACTGCATAAATAGTCCCCCGAGGAGTTTCGCGAGGGGGCGGCCGCGAACAGAGAAACACCGAAACGGAGATCAGAAGCTGCAGATTGGAGGGGGAAGACTCCGGCGTAGCGCTGCCGGGGTGGTCTCCATCTCCCCCAACGACATCTCCACCGTCTCCATGATGAAGGGGGAGTAGTCTCCCTCGGGGCTGAGGGCTCATGCCGGTAGCTATGTGGTTTATCTCTCTCTCCCATGGTGTGATCTTTATGTGATCATGAGCTTTGTAATCTAGTTGAATCCATAGATGTTACTCTTCATCATCTTATGAATTATGCTACTCAACTGGTTTTATTGATGTGATTTCCGGAGTCACCTTGGTCCCATGGTGTAAAGTTGACAGTGTGTGCACCGTGTGTGGCTCTTAGGCTAAAGATTACATGAATACTTATCATGAGTTATTATTTGTGTTGGATGTCTCTATGATATTGTGGTGTTTGTTAGTACTATCTTTGGATGCGGATAGTGACCGCATGAAGTGTCCATAGATGTGGAATACGAACTTTAAGGTGTGCTTTTTGTAGCACTACACATTGGATTGGTGTTCGTTATCCAACCAGAGGATAGTTCGGGGTAGCATAGTGAAGAGGAAATATCTATGTATTTAATTATATTATTATTGTTGAGAGTGTCCACTAGTGAAAGTATGATCCCTAGGCCTTATTTCCAAGCACCGTTTACACCTTTGTCTTGTCCTCTTGCATTAAAGAGGATTGGGACACTTTCACATTCTTGTTTTGTTACATTAAACTTCCATCCATTAAATCAACCATCTTGTTCTTTAAACTTGTTTAGTGCATAATCAACTAAAACTTGTGACACTTTAGTTGTAGGGAATAGATAACTTTTCCTTCTTGCTCCTGCGGATCGATACCCTCCTTCCACATTGAGAGGTGCTACAGTGATCCCCTGCTCTTGGGGGTTATCAGATGCTCTGAGCTCTTGTAACCTGGAAGACCTTGGTTTTTCGGGTGATATGTTTACTTGGCGCCTTGGTCAGATAAGAGAACGACTAGACCGGGCTGTAGCTAACAAAGCCTGGAGGTTAATGCACCCCGGAGCTATGGTCCAAAATTTAGATTTTATGCGATCTGATCATAGACCAATTATGCTAGACACTGAATCAAGTGTTAACATCTAATCAGCATCCTAAGCAGAGGAAATTTGAGGCGAAATGGCTCCGGGAGAGGGGGTTTTGTGATATTGTCCAGCAAGCTTGGGAGGCGGCAGCGGTTGCTTCACCAGCAGGGGTGTTCTGAGAAAATTAGGGCATCTGCATGGAGCTTTGCATGCATGGGATGCCTCTGTTCTTGGGAAGCCGAAGAGGAGACTGAAGAAAGCTCAGCAAGAACTAGAGAATGCAATGAACGGTCCTATGTCAGTTGAGAATGAAACAATTGCGAAAGAAAAAGGAGCTCATTGAAATTCTGCTTGAACAAGAGGAAGTTCATTGGCTGCAGCGATCAAGGGCTAACTGGCTGCAGCACGGTGATAGGAATACGTCGTTCTTTCACAGCTTTGCCTCGGCCAGGCGTAAGAAGAATTTCATTAAGAAACTGTAAGAGGGTTTGTGTCTCGGGCTGCAATTGCACGCCTCGACGTTCTCATTGACTCATATATATATATATATATATATATATATATATATATATATATATATATATATATATATATATATATATATATATATATATATATTGGTTACAACTTGGAGTACAAGTAATCTAGAACAATCTAGGACGGTTCAGTTTGAGCTATACAAGGTAACTGAGACCGTCGTGATCTATCGTCTAACATGCCCCCGCAGTCTGAACGGGAGGATGAACCATCTGTAATGTGAAGAATGGATCGAAACTCCAAAAACAGTGGTGTCGGCAACCCTTTAGTAAATATATCTGCAAATTGATTGCTGGAAGGAACATGTAAAACTCGTAGAGCGCCAAGTGCAACCTTCTCTCTGACGAAGTGAATGTCCAGCTCAATATGCTTTGTACGACGATGTTGAACAGGGTTGGCAGACATTTAGACAGCAGAAATATTATCACAATAAACAACAGTTGCCTTGGCAAGTGGTCGATGAAGCTCCAATAGTAGGTGGCGTAACCAGCAGGTCTCAGCCACGGCAGTAGCAATGGCACGGTATTCAGCCTCAGCACTGCTTCGTGAGACAGTAGGTTGACGACGAGAAGACCAAGAAATCAGATTGTCCCCCAAAAATATGCAGAACCCCGACATAGAGCGACGAGTATCCGGGCAACCGGCCCAATCAGCATCCGAATAGGCAAGAAGATTATGAGAGGAAGAAGAATAGAGAGTGAGGCCAAGATCAAGTGAACCTTTAAGATAATGAAGAATGCGTTTGAGAAGCAAATAATGAGGTTCACGAGGATCATGCATGTGTAAGCAGACTTGATTGACAACATAAGAGATTTCAGGTCGGGTTAGGGTGATGTATTGTAGTGCACCAGCAAGACTACGGTATTGTGTAGGATCGGAGAAAGCTGAGCCAGCCGAAGAAGAAAGTTTAGGTTTTGTGTCAATAGGTGTAGATGAGGGATTACAATCTGTCATGCCAGCGCGGTTAAGAACATTGATGATGTATTGACGCTGAGATAAGTGAAGAGATGAAGGTGTGCGGGAAACAGAAATACCAAGAAAATGATGAAGATGGCCAAGGTCTTTCATAGAAAATTCAGCATGTAGTTGAGCTATGATTTTATGTAGAAGATCGGTGGAAGAAGCAGTAAGGATAATGTCATCAACGTAAAGAAGAAGATAGGCGGTGGTGGAGCCGGTATGGAGAACAAAAAGAGAAGTGCCTGATTTAGATTCAACAAAACCAAGAGAACGGGCATGAGTGGAAAATGTTGAAACCAAGCCCGAGGAGCTTGTTTGAGACCATATAGAGATTTTTGTAAACGACAAACATGGGTTGGAAAACGAGCATTGACAAATCCAAAGGGTTGCTGACTATATACTTCTTCACGAAGAGCAATGAGATAATTATGGGGAATTGGTGAGGTGGCGGTGACGGAGAGGTTTATACGGGTAGGAGGTCCAGGTAGTCTGCCGGTGACATGATGAGTACGATGAATAGGGGAAAATGATGGTTTGGTAGTTGTGACAGAATCTGTCGCGGCAGGAAAAATGGGAGAAAGTTCTGTCGTGGCAGGATCTGCGGCAGGAAAAACAGGAGAAAGGTCTGCCGCGGCAGGAGTTGGTTGTGTGTTGGATTGAGTTGTTGGAAGAGTCGTGGGGTGAGAAATGAGGGGTTAAAGGATGACAGGGTCGAAGATATTGTTGGTGGGGCTGGGTGGTGTGATGAGAGGAGCTGGATTATATGGAAAAGTGGATTCATCGAAAGTAACGTGACGGGATATGATAATGCGGTGAGTAGAGAGATCTAGACATCGATAGCCATGATGGCGGGCAGGATAACCAAGAAATACACAACGAGAGACTCTAGGAGCAAGTTTATGTGGGGAGGTTGAGGAAGTGTTAGGGTAGCAGAGGCATCCAAAGACACGAAGGTCATCGTACCTAGGATGGTGTCCATGGAGAAGGAAGCAAGGAGTGGATAGGCGGATGGTGCTAGTAGGACGAATATTGATTAGATAGGTTGCAGTATGCAGTGCTTCGACCCAGAAAGACAATGGAAGGGAGGCTTGAAAAAGAAGAGTTCGAATAATATCATTTGTAGTGCGAATAGCACGTTCTGCCTTGCTATTTTGTTGAGATGTATAGGGACAAGAAAAGCAAAAAAGAATGCCATGAGAAGTACAGAAAACATCAAGTTTTGTATTATCAAATTCACGACCGTTGTCACATTGAATAGTTTGAATGGAGAGATTAAATTGAGTTGCGGCATAGGCATGAAAATCTAGAAAAGTGGCATATACATCAGATTTATGACGAAGAGGAAAGCTCCAAAAAATAATGTGAAAATCATCCACAATGATTAAGTAATATCGATAACCAGAAGTGCTGGGTACAGGGGATGTCCAGAGATCACAATGGATGCGAGCAAACGGTCTAGTAGTAAAAGTTTGCGAAGGAAAAAAGGGAGATCTAATATGTTTGCCTAATTGGCATGCATTACATAAAGTGGAACTGGCTTTATTAAACGGTATATGTTGGAGCTGATGAAGACATGTCATGGTGTGCGAGCAGGGGTGACCAAGATGGCGATGCCAGATGTTGGAGGAGGATGCTAAAGTGGCGAGGTGGGCTTCATGGATGGGTAGGCTGAGTGGGTAGAGCGGGCCGGAGATATTGCATCGAAGAATCACGGTCCCGGTGAGAAGATCCTTCACAGAGAAACCAAAGGGGTCAAATTCAATGGAACACGAGTTGTCAGTGGTGAATTGGCAAACAGAAACAAGATTTTTAATGATTTGTGGGACAATTAAGATGTTACGAAGGTGAAGAGGAAGGGATGTACTGGTGAGCGAAAAAGAGCCAACGTGAGTGATAGGGAGTGTGGCACCGTTACCAACGGTGACAGATTGAGAAGAAGAAGAGGGTTTGAGAGAGTCGAGTTTACCATGATCGGATGCCATATGGGACGATGCGCCGGTATCCATGTACCACTCGTGTGTTCCAGGGAGCAGCATGTTGTTGAGGGCCGCAATGAGAGCCGGGTCTATCCTCGGGCTCGATGAGGAAGGCTGCTGCTGCGTGTTGGTGTTGGTGCCGTACGCATGATAAGCTTGAGGGGCTGATGCAGGTCGCGGTCCAAGGAGTCCAGGGGCAGGAGCGTGCCATGGCCGCGGCTGCCACGGCGTCGAAGGATGTTGTTGCCAAAGAGATGGTTGTTGTTGCTGATGCTGCAGGAAATTGCTCCGTGTGGGTGCACTGGTCCAGGGGTTGAACTGCCAAGGGTTGTCGCGTCCGCCGCGTCCACGACCACTGCTACCGCTGCGGTTGGGGAGGGTGTGGAAGCCTGCAGGTGTGCTCGAGCCTCGTCTGCCCCCGTAGCCAGATGGAGGGGCGCGCTCGCCACCAGCATGAGGAAGGATGTTGTTGCCGCCATGAGGAAGGATGTTGTTGCCGCTTGCCCAGAGTGGGGTGGAGGCGGCATTCTTGGTGTCCGTTTTCTTCTGGGATTATTCAAGGATCAGGGCTGAGCGAGTCTGGAGAAACGAAGGGAACGACACCTGAAACGGCAAGAAAGAGCGAAGGTGTGCAAAGCTGTCATTGAGGCCACGGAGGAGGGTGAGGACAAGCGTCTCATCGCTGATCTATAGGACGACATCTACAAGGGAGTCGGCGAGGTCCTTGAGCTTGGCGCAGTAGTCGGAGACCGGCATGTCGCCTTGTGGAGTGTTCCTGAACTCCGCTTCTAGTTGGAGAGCCCGATGCTTTTTGTTGTCGCGGAAGAGGTTCTCGATTGCGTCCCAGATGACGCGTGCTGTGGAGCCGGGACGCATGACGATGCCGAGGAGCTCGGTGGAGATGGAGCCGTAAATCCAGGAGAGAACGGTGTAGTCGTCGCGGCCCCAATCGGATGTTGGAGAGGTGTTGGAGGGGGTGGCGTCGGCATTGCCGACAACATGAGAGGTGAGACCATAGTGGCCTAGGGCGATGAGGAAGAGTTCACGCCAGCTTGTATAGTTAGAGGCTTGGAGATCTAGGGTTATGGGGACATGGAGCTTGATGGAGATGGCGTAGGTGGAGGCATTGGATGTTGGAGCTGATGGAGCGGTGGTGGGGAATTTGCCTTGATCGGCGGCACGCCGATCAAGTTCTTCCTGACGAGTTTGAAGAAGAGACTTGCACTCCTTGAGTTCAGCTTCAAGTTTCTTGAGCTCGTCGGTGTTCATGGTGGAGTAGGGCGGCTAGGGTTTCAGAGGAGGGTGCGGCTGGGGTTTGGAGAAGGGTGCGGCTAGGGTTTAGAGATTGGAGGTGGATTGGTTGGACTCTGATACCATGTAAGAGGGTTTGTGTCTCGGGCGTGCAATTGCACGCCTTGACGTTCTCATTGACTCATATGTATATATTGGTTACAACTTGGAGTACAAGTAATCTAGAACAATCTAGGACGGTTCGGTTTGAGCTATACAAGGTAACCGAGACCGTCGTGATCTATCGTCTAACAGAAACAACTGAATGATGATGGTGGCTGGGTGGAAGGTACTGATCTTTTAAAACTGCTGATTCATGACTATTTCTCTACTCTTTTCACCTCAGAAGTTAATAAAGTTGATCCCGCTGTTATGGAAATGAATGGAAGATTGCTGGCGCCTTTCTCAGCGGAGGAGGTTAAAAAGGATGCTTTTAGTATCGGGGATTTTAAAGCACCAGGTCCAGATGGGCTACATGCGGTTTTCTATAAGAAATTCTGGAACATTTGTCGGGAGGAAATTAAGCAAGAAATCTTACAGGCTATGAGTACTGGGGTAATACCAGAAGGTTGGAATGACACTACGGTTGTTCTAATTCCGAAAATTGACAACCCGGAAAAGGTTATCCAATTCCGGCCAATCAGCTTATGTAATGTTACTTATAAAATCATTTCGAAGATGCTAGCTGCTAGATTGAAGGGTATTCTTCCTGAGGTTATCTCCCCCACATAGAGTGCATTTGTCCCTAGACGTCTTATTACAGACAATGTGTTGGTGGCCAATGAGTGTATTCACTCTATTAAAAACAAAAGGAGTGGTTCGAATGGTTTGTGTGCTGTTAAGTTGGATATGCATAAAGCCTATGATCGTGTTGAGTGGATTTTTTTGGAGAAGATGATGCGGAAGCTTGGTTTTGCGGATAGATGGATTTCTCTGATGATGGCTTGCGTTAGCTCGGTAAGATATCAAGTACGGTTTAATTCTGAAGAGACAAATATGTTTGTTCCCACGAGAGGTTTGAGACAAGGGGATCCACTCTCTCCTTATTTGTTCCTTTTATGTGCGGAAGGTCTTTCTAGTCTAATGTTGTATGAAGAAGAAGTTGGTGGCATCGATGGGGTAAGGGTGTGCAGAAATGCACCGTCAGTCTCACATCTCCTTTTTGCTGATGATTCCTTGATCCTCATGAAAGCTGATACGTCTAATGCAACTTCCTTCCAACAAGTTCTAGATACCTACTGTGTGAATTCTGGACAATTGGTGAGTTTATCAAAGTCTAGTATTTTTCTCCCCTAATACTAATGTTCTCGTGAGAGCAGAAATCTGTGAAATTCTACATATTGATACAGGGGCGCTTTCGAACAAATACCTTGGGCTTCTGCCTTGGTGGGAGCGGATAGGAGTGACTGTTTTCAGTACTTTATTGAAAGAATTATTCAACGTATAAACAGTTGGAAGGAGAAGCATTTGTCGATTGGGGGCAAGGATATTTTATTGAAGGCGGTGGCCCAAGCAATTCCCGTCTATGCTATGTCAGTTTTCCAAATTCTGAAAGGGGTGTGCAAAGGTATGATGGATTCTATAGCGAGTTTCTGGTGGGGTGATGATGAAAATTCGAACAAGATGCATTGGTATGCTTGGTGGAAACTTTGTTATCCCAAAAATGATGGCGGTATGGGTTTTAGGGACTTCAATTCCTTCAATCTTGGTGTGCTAGCAAAACAGGGATGGAGGTTAATTAATGACCCCCACTCTTTGTGTGCCCGTGTCCTCCGAGCTAAGTATTATCCACATGGTGATATTTTAAGGGCTGGCCCTAAAGCGGGATCTTCTTTCACTTGGCAAAGCATCCTAGCCGGGCTGACCACTTTTAAGAGAGGGTATATATGGCGTGTGGGTGATGGAGAAAAAATCAACATCTGGCAAGACCCCTGGATCCCTTCTAGCCCGTCTAGGAAAGTCATCTCCTTGAGAGGTAACTCTGTTTATAATAAAGTTTGTGATCTCATTGATCCTATTACAGGTACTTGGGACGAGTCTTTGTTAAGAAGCATCTTCCTATATGTGGATGTGAATCGAATTCTTCAAATACCGCTAAACAAACAAGGGTTTGAAGACTTCGTAGCTTGGACTTGTACAAGTCATGGAAGGTACACTGTTCGATCGGGTTATCATTTGCAATGGAGGCACCAGTTTGGTGGGGCGGTGAATCAGTTAGTATTACCTGGCAGCTCGGCCACTAACCCTGTTTGGAAACTCTTATGGAAACTCAAGTTAGCTAGTAAGGTAAAGATTTTTATATGGAGATCCCTGCATGATATTATCCATCTAAAAAGCATTCTCGCTAATCGTCATATTGGAACAAGTGGTGAGTGTCCGATATGTCAACAGGGGGTTGAAGATTTGCGGCACCTCTTTTTCTGCTGCCCAGCAGCGAGAGATCCCTGGAGTTCTTTAGGACTTTGGGGTGTGATTTCTGAGGCGTCCCAAGAAGATAGATCGGGCTCGGTTATTTTGGAGATCTTGATTAGAGACCGTAACAACACCATTCAGGGGCTTGAGGGGATAGGGTTGTGTCGTGGTATTATCGAATCTAGCCGCGATAGGGGTGCCATCGAGCTAGGTAGAGAGGTGGGTATAGGAGATGTAGGCGATTCCGGTGACGGGATGAGCACGAGTTTACCCAGCTTCAGATCTCGCAACGGTGGCGAAACCCTACGTGCTGCTATAATTCACTATAAGTCAATATGAGCCGGTTACAGCGAAAGTTAGAGCGTCTGCCTTTAAGGCGTCCCTTAGGCCGGCTTATAAAGGCATCCGGACCTAGGGCTTACAGGAAGCAACCTAACCGACTAAGTTACAAAGTTCTACTCTAATCCGGCTTGGGACTTGCCTTGAGGGCTAAGACATTCACATTGTAGGCCGCCTTCTGGAACCTTCCCTTGGCCGGATGAGCCTCCTGTGCTTCATCGTACTGGGCCGCCCGGTAAGCCGGATTCCGGCTTACCACCACTATGGGCCACCCTGGTACGCTGGCTTAAGTCACTTCTGTGATGGTACCTGTTCGACATATCCCCAACAGGTTGAAGGAAACTATTTCCACGGCTTGTTGGTATCTCTGGTGGCTGAGAAGACGACGTACCAATAATGAGTCGGCCCCTTTGGTTACGCACTGTAAAATCTCTATTCTGATGATGGTGGCCAACTATGCAAAGCTTGCTAAACCCCTACCTGATAATCTGGATACAAAATGGTCTAGACCTAGTCTGAGACAAATAAAGCTGAATGTGGACACCTCTTTCCATGTGGGTGCCTGTGCAGGAGCTTCAGGCGCAATTCTTCGAGATTATCAGGGTTGTAGTAGATTTCTCCCAAATATTGCATCGGCAGCTATGGCTGAAGCGGCGGCGATGAAGGAAGGTCTTCGTTTAGCTACCAGGCTTGGGTGTAACACAATCATAGCGGAATCAGATGCTCTGGAGACAATTGATGCTTGTGTTGGTTCGGCTACTTGGTGGAATGAATCAGCAGCTCTCTTTGCAGATATTGTGGATTTGGCCTCCAATATTGGTAATGTTCAGTTTAAGCACATCCCTAGGGAAGCAAACAAGGTGGCTCCTGAGATAGCTAGCAAGTGTTTTTCTATGAAAATCAATTGTAATTGGGACGATGATCCCCTTAGCTTTATTTTAAGGAGCCTGATAAATGATGTAAACATTGTGGATGATTGAGGCAGCAAGTTCAGACGCACTCTTTTCCTTACCAGGGTACCTACGGGGACTGAAAGGTTTTTAATAAGGCGGCTTGCTAGCTTAATATATTGTTATTTCAAAAAAAAAAACATGACATTGCTATACTAGATTTTGCTTGACTTTGCTACTTATGTCCATATAGGGTTGTGTGGACCCACAGGTGAATACTATTGATTGATTGTCATAACAGTTTATTTTGCAGTAATCGGACAAAATTTTACAACATGCTGAATAATCTTCTAGACGTGTAGGAACAAAACTTTAAAATCAAATGAGAATCTTTACTATTAAATTGGGATTGGTGAGTGCCTGGTGTCACACATAGGCCAGCATGACCAGTTTTTTCCAAATTCTCATCATCATGGGCCGGCCCAGTTAGGAGCGTACACAGTCAGTCGTTCCGATCTGCTCCTCGCCCTTCCGATCTCGTCGTCAAACCGGTAATCGGTCCACGCCGAGGCACCGAAGCCGGACATGCACGGCTTCTGGCTCGCATCCAGAAGGATGTTGGACGAATCGATAGGTTGCTGTGGACGATTGTGCGGCAGTGGACGTGCTCGATCGCACGCGCAGCAGCCAATATCACCTCCAAAGTACGCTCTCCACGACCTGCACTCTCCATGAATCGCGTCTAAGGTGTGCTCCCCACCATCACCGGAGAAGCCCACACCTACGCAACTGGTCGTTCCGCACGCCCAAGCTAGCCAATACGTGCATGTCCACGAGATCGATCATCCACGAGATTAATCAATGATAGATTCATAATAAAAATACGGAAAACGCTCATGCTTTAAAGCAACTTAAGAAGCCAATCTTGAATCATGGATATCCAAGACCAAAGAAAAGAAGGGGAAAATAGATATCTGTATGCACATATGACCTATCTGTTTGTACTTGCGTTTCACCAAAAAAAAAAAAAAGAACTCGGTAGGGCCTTCTCTATTGTTTTTGTTTAAAAAAAAATCGTGAAGTCTGAACTCAGAACACAAGACAAACAAAAGCGCACGAGAAGGATAGAAATATGCAGTCAAACCCAACCAAAAAAAGTTTGAATAGAGCAAATTAATGCCAAAGGTGTGTTTAGATGCAACACACCATGCAAAGATCAATTGTGATGGGCGCAACAAAAGCGAAAGTTAATAAACCTACCATCGATATATAGTATAGAAAGGTCATAGGAGATAAATTTATATCAAGTTATCACAGTGTTAAGGAGAAATCAACATATGTTTTTTACCCATCTAGCTATTTTTAATTATTGTGTCAACTTGATTCTCATCCGGATAAAAGTAATAATATTCTACACGAATCAATCGACTTTTGGATAAAATTTAGGTTGTGCCAAAGTTTTTCGGCCAAACTTGCTTTGTTTATTTTCGTAGCAATGCACGGGCACTTTTGCTAGTTGGGAATAATCACCCCTGTCATTAGAATAAGAGCTCGAGTCATAGACGCTCCCTGTTCAAAAAAGAGTCATAGACTCTCCCAATTTCCTCAAGCATAAAGAGATATAACCCTTTCCGGATTGCATGAATGTCCTACGTACGTACTACTCCATCAGACGTACGTGTATGTTCGGGATAGATATACCTAGAGTTGGATTATGGTTTATCAACCTTATTCCTTGCGTATACGGATTCTATTTCTATTTCAACGCAGGTTGTGGACTTCACGAGGCAACATCCACCTCCTATATATATGCCCAAAACGGTAGCTAAGCTAGCCACACGTACGAACTCATTGCCTCTCGCCTCTCGATTCATAAACCTCTCTCGATCGATCGCTTTGTTTCTCGGAAGGTTGCTGTCGCCGTAGATCGGAAACTAGCTAGTCTAGCCTAGGATCAGCGGAGGAGAAGATGGCGAGTTTCCATGTCGCCGACGCGTCGGAGTACCTGGCCATCACCGGCTGGGGCATCAACGACGTCAAGCTCGCGAAGAAGGCGTGGGTGTTCGCCGGGCAGCAGTGCAAGAAGTTCTGCATCTCGCCGGTGAACTACGAGTTCGAGGTGCACGCCATGAGCGCCGAGAAGCTGCCCTTCATCCTCCCCGCCGTCTTCACCATCGGCCCCAGGATCACGGCCGCCGGCGGGGAGGAGGCGGACCGGAAGGACCTGGAGGCGCAGCTCCTCCTCTACGCCAAGCTCATCGCGCCGCTGCACAGCTCGAGGAGCCACGTCCACGAGCTGGTGAGGGGCATCATTGAGGGCGAGACCCGCGTGCTGGCGGCGGAGCTGACCATGGAGGAGATCTTCAAGGGCACCAAGTCGTTCAAGGAGAAGGTGTTCACCCAGGTGCAGCAGGAGCTCAACCAGTTCGGCCTCATCATCTACAACGCCAACGTGAAGCAGCTGGTGGACGTCCCCGGGCATGAGTACTTCTCCTACCTCGGCCAGAAGACGCAGCAGGACGCCGCGAACCAGGCCAGGGTGGACGTGGCTGAGGCCCGGATGAAGGGAGAGGTAGGCGCCAAGGAGAGGGACGGCCTGACGCGGCAGAACGCCGCCAAGGTGGACGCGGAGACCAAGGTGCTGTCGGTGCGGCAGCAGGGCCAGGGGCTCAAGGAGGAGGCAAAGGTGAAGGCCGAGGTGCAGGTGTTCGAGAACGCCAGGGAGGCGGACATTGCCGCGGCCAAGGCCGAGCTTGCCATGAAGAAGGCCGGGTGGGACAAGCAGGCCAAGGTGGCCGAGGTAGAGGCGGCCAAGGCCGTCGCCATCCGCGAGGCCGAGCTCCAGATGGAGGTCGAGCGCAAGAACGCCATGCGCCAGACCGAGAAGCTCAAGGCTGAGCAGCTCAGCAAGGCCACCGTGCAGTACGAAACACAGGTAATCTCGTACATATATTCTCTGATCTTCTGATGTTCAGTTATTTTATTCATTGATCAAATGATCTCATCTCACGTATGGTGTAGATATAACTTTCTGGCCTTCCCTGTAGGTTCAAGAATCGAACGCCCTGTTCTACAGCAGGCAGAAGGCGGCGGAGGCGGCGCTGTTCGAGCAGACGAAGGTGGCGGAGGCGCGCAAGGCGCAGGCGGACGCCAAGTTCTTCGAGGAGAAGATGGCGGAGGACGCCAAGCTGTACGCGAAGCAGCAGGAGGCGGAGTCGCTGGCGCTCTTGGGCAAGGCCAAGACGGAGTACGTGGCGTCCATGCTCCAGGCGCTCGGCGGCAACTACCACGCGCTCAGGGACTACCTCATGATCGACGGCGGCGTGTACCCGGAGATGGCGCGCATCAACGCCGGCGCGGTCAGCGGCATGCAGCCCAAGATCAGCATCTGGAGCAACGGAGACGGCGGCGCCAGCGGGGAGGCTGCCGCTGGCGGCGCGCTGCAGCAGGTGGCCGGGGTGTACAAGATGCTGCCGCCGCTTCTGTCGACGGTGCATGAGCAGACAGGGATGCTGCCGCCGGGGTGGATGGGAAAGCTGCCAGAGGACAGTGCTGCCAACTGATATACATAGTCGTGTGCAGGGTTTTGGTTAGATAGTTAAGTACTCCTACATTATTTTCCGTCCTTGCATAGGGTGTCGCAGGTTCTATTCGTTTAGATGGTTTTGGTTTAGTCGGACTTATAAGTGCTCATTTAGCTCGTGAATTTTCAATACATACATTTTTGTAAATGGATTTGCTACTTCGTTTGAATTGTTATCTACTTATTCTGTGGATCATGAGATTTTTAAGTTATACTGAACATATAAATTATGTTCGAGTGGCTGTGGGCACTAGGAAATTAATGGTTAGTATTGGCCTATTGGGTATACAAGATTATCAAAATCAACTATGTCGTAAGCGACGATGTATTATTCCGGTATTTGAAGTACTTTGGTGGGTGAATTTTCCATTGTCGTTGTTCGTCTTCGTCATAGGCGAAACCTATGGTAGTGCAATAACAACGAGTACGACACTGGTGAGAAGTTTGAGCCTAATGATCATGTTGTATTTTCCTGTTTGTTTACAGTTTTTCTGTGACCATGGGTTCATGTACCCCGTTAGTTGGTTGTTAAAGTTGTTCTCTTTATCTAATAATATATATAAACTAGATTCAATTAAAAATACAAAATTGAAGCACCATAGGTGAAAGAAATGTGTGAACTAAAAGCTATACATTGCTTAAATTAAATTTTCTTATAATACGTGCAGCTACACGATTTTTGAATATTCTAGTAAATTTAAGTAGTATATGTTATCGTGCTTCGCAAAGCTGCTTCGTGCCCGGCCCAGATCTCTGCCCACGCTATTTTGAATAGTGGCTTTGTCTAAATCTCTTGAAAGTTGAAACTCTTAGTTTGTTTGTTGTGTCTTTATAAAATGGTTTTTCTAAAGGTTAGACAAGTATTCTCTGCTTGATCGAGAAGAAGACACATGCGGGCAGACTGTATTTGTTTTGCTTTTCTTTTAGGAAAACAAAATAACTTTTGAATCTTTTGCCTGAATCACAAATCGTTCTCACCCTTATGTTCATCTGTCGATATCTTTGAACCTAGATCCCATGACGGATGACGGAAGGTGTACGTGAAGTACGTGTGCTTCATTTTAGTAGATGTGTACTTCTCGGATTTTTGCATGTGTAATTCTGTATTTTTTGTCAAATCTGGCCCTTTAGCCAAATTAATATCACATCTTGCCTCTCTGTGAAACTATTTGCAAATCTGTCCTCTGAGGTCGGCGCCAACAAGGATGGCGCCGAACTTATACAGGTCGGCGCCAAGTCATTTCTACACTCAGATACTCCGACAGGTCGGCGCAAACCGAAATTGGCGCCGAAGGTTGGTCGGCGCCATTGAGGATGGAGCCGACATGCACAAGGTCGGCGCCATTGAGGATGGAGCCGACCTCAGGTGCCAGATTTAGGCAATAGTTTCGCAAATGGGCCACATGTGTTATTAGTTTGGCAAAAAGGCCGGATTTAAAAAAAAATGTAATTCTCATGCTAATAGTGTGTACTTATCATACTACATTAGACAATTGAAAAATGAAAGAATAGAAGAAAAGAAAAGCACGTAAAAATTAGAAACCATGAAAGCAACGGAAAAAACAATAAGTTCGAAGATCGGGGCGTCCTCTTAGAAAGGCCGCTCTTCAGCTAGTGCCTCCTATCATGTGGTGGATATGCACCTTAGAAAGCTAAACAACTCCCCGGGCATGAGGCATATGGTCTTGTGGAATTGCCATGTATTCTTAGTAAGTTGAATTGATCATAAGTTCCTAGGAGATTAGTTTGAAAATAGTTTAGTGATATTGATAGCGTAGTATTCAAGAAGGTACTATGAAAAGCTTCGCTCAATTGTGACAATTAGACTAGTCATAGTGCAAAGTAACATAGAGTAGTAACATGCACATAATATTAGACTATGTTAATACCTCCATAGTGGGTAGGAACATGTGTGTGGTGTCATATAAGACTTCATTTATTAGGTTGTAAACACATTTTTTCTTGAGAGATGTGATGTTACGGTAACATATTATGTTACTATCCCTCTCTCTTTCTTCATTAATTACTTGACACGTTATCTTTTTACCTACATGGCATCTATGTTACTACTTAAGTTACTTCCACTATGACTAGTCTTAAACCATTATCTCTATCGATTTATTTTATGTTTTCCGGTATATGTGATTTTTAATGGGCACCAGTGCATAGTCGCTCTGTCCTTTTGCGACATGGTGTTGGCATTCATGCATGGCTTCATGATGTATCTTTTTTTTGGTAGAAACGGAATTGTTTTATCTCTTAGATTGTGAATCCAATGGGGATCAGTTTTTACCGTTTGTTCTCTTTTGACAAGATATTTGAAACTAGGCCACATATTGGTATATTTTGACGATATTATTTTTCCTTCAAATTTATCATAACTCGGTTCGCTCCATCGATATGTAAGTTATCATATGGTAACATCTTAGAAAATAGGTTGGCACTTGTGTGTTATTGATTGGTAATTAAGAAAAACCCAATTTTTTCTATCAAACATACCCATGTGTGATATAGATACTTTTTTTAGATAACAAGCCGAAAAGGCCCTGCGTTAAATTAATAACGCCCAAAACGGTGAAATAGATACAAAGAGCTGAATCCAGCTTACAACCCGGCACTGCACACACACACATACACACACACACACACACACACACACAAGACACAAGGCTACCGAGAAGATTACCGGCAAACACTAAAGGGGCAGAGCCGAAGAAGGAGAGCACACGCAAGACGGGCAGAGGTGTCGGGCCGGAGCAGGGTGACACGGGCACACCAACACATGCGACACACCGCCGAGACGAACTACACCACCATGGGGCAGCACCACCTGGATCATCACCGCCACTATCCATAGAGCTGAAGACAGGCAAACCGGAGCCCCCAAACAAAGAGACGGCAAGGTGCAGAGCAAGGTTTAAGCTTTGCCGGAGAGAACACGACAAAGGTCGCCATGTCACCTCCGAAGAGTAGGGGCGAAGCTCCCCATAGGGCAAGGTAGGGTGGCTGCCCTACCTTGATTTTTGGCAAAAAAATTACATATATATATATAGGCATTTTCATTTGTATATTCAAGTTTGTCTAATTAATTTACGATTAATCTACTATGCAAACGTGCCCTACCAATCTTCTCAATCCGGCGGGTGGGTGGTGGAATCTATCCCTATAGGAGCGGAGGGACCAAAGATTACATGCATGTAAGGAATCTTTTTCATATTCGAACACTCCAAATGAATTATCTTCTAAACCGTTGATCCAAATGATGATCCGTTTTCACCGCTGGGTTCGTCTCGATTAATACTTCAAAACAAGATCCTATCTTAATATGTTTTAACGACTCTTTTTTTATCATGAGTTGCCAGGTTATTATACCGTAGTTGCCATGCTATTGGTTAACAGTTATCATCCAAATAGCACACAATTACCAGATAATATTTATACGTTTTTCCTCGTAGTGATGATCTATATGTCCAGAGAATCGGTATTTAATCCATTCTAAACACGGAAAAAATCACATTAATATCAGGAAAGGTTTACATTGGTGGGTAGGGTAGTTCAAAAAACCTGGTAACTATTTTATTTTAACCTGGTGACCAAGTGACTATAATCTGGTAACTAAGATCAGTTTTTTTAATCAAAACATATCAACATGGGATCTAAACACATAAAAGGTCACATTAACATCAGGAAAGGCATATATTGGTGAGTAGCAAAGTTCAAATAACCTAATAAATTTTTTATTTTAACCTGGTGACCAACATGGTAATACCCTGGTGACCAAGTGACTATAACCTGGCAACTAGAGTCGAGAAAAAAATATTATCAAAACATATCAACATGGGATCTACTTTCGAAGATCTCGACGCGACTAAGCTAACCGTGAAAACGGATCTGAGTTTTGACTTACGGTTCAAGAGATAAAACATTTTAAAGTTTGGGATGCAATGAAAAAGTCCATACGCGGGTTGGCTAGTTATCTGCATGCATGGGTTAATTACCTAATTCCATCCGTGCCCACGGACGGCTAATCTAGGGCACGTGCCCTAGGTAGCACAGTCCATTAATTTATGTTCGTTTTGGAAAAGAATAAACGAAAAACAGGCCAACTGGGCCAACTTGGAGAGCTTCAGCAGAATTGGGCCTTGATGGGCCACGCGCAGAGAGGCTAACTGGACTCGCACTCCCTTTCTCTCGATACTTGTTCGTTCTGCTCGATCGATACCTGTTCGGTCTGCCTCTGTTCCCCTCCCTGGTCCTGCTCTATTCTTCCCGAGCCGCCGCGGGATCCCGCTACTCTCCTGCTCGCCTCCTCCCTCGCGGCCTCGCCAGCGCCTCCTTGCTCGCCCGCCCTCGTCTCGTCCCTCCCCTGCGATGGGAAGCAGAAGCAGCAAGGGCAGGGACACCCGGCCAACCGCCAGGGGAAGCAGGACTGAGGGAAGAAAGCTGGACGTCTAGGGTTCTTCCCGGCCGACAGCGGGCGGCCGACCGGTTTCCGTTCTTCCAGGTGACGTTTTTGTGGTGGAGATGGATAGGGAGGGAAAGAGAAGTGCAGCTGTTAAGGGGATACTCTTGATCTATTCTTTTTTTAGATAAAAGAGGATAACCCCATGCCGCTGACAGTTACAAGATGCTGAAGGATCAGCTTACAAGACACCAAACACAAACAAGCAACATAAAAATAAGTAAGACACACGCAACTTGATTGTCGAAGTCCTCATCCACCGGAGCCGAGAACACTAGGGAGACATGGAAGTTGCACTTGACAGATACTAGCCGCCGTGGAAGATCGCACCAACATCTACGTCGAAGAAGACCATTGTCCCCTCACCCGGCTCGAAGGGCGCCACACCGTCGGTCGGCAGAGTTGCTCATCCTGAGCTCAAACGGAGACAACAAAAGATCTGCCATGAAGCAATGAGACAAATCTCCTAGCCAGACATAGCACACCAGAAGAGCAGCATAGTTCATCTCCCTCGGTATGCCCATTGGTTTTGACGTAAGCATCGGGAGCGACGCCGAACACGAGAAACATTGGCACAAAAGAAGGGAGAAAACCACCAACACCAAGGCAGGCCACGTCCGAAGGGATTGGCTACTGAGGGGGGAGAAGCCACCAAGAGAGAGCACTGTTGTCGCCAGCCAACCACAACACACAACTGAACTGACTCATAGAACCAGAGCTTCCAAGACGGCACCTCCAACAAGGGAACACCACAAACATGTTGTCACCGCCTAATCCGAGACGGATTTCGAGTTCTCACCCAGAAGCTCAGAGGGGGGAGTTGGGATACTTAATAACTTTTTTGCATCATTTTTTTCTTCGCTTTAGAGTTCGCCCGACCTCAATTGTTTTTCATCCTTCGCCACTGCCGGAGAGTAGCACACTGTGAACTCCAAGGTGGCATCTTCAAGAAGAGCACGACATCGGAGTGCCACCACCGCCCAATCTGAGGATCTTGGATTTTCATCCAGAGTTGTAGAAGGACCAGAAGAGAGACCTTCGTTAAACCTTCAAGAAGGAGACGATGTCCGTAGACGTCGCCGCCGCGGCCCGAGAAGACCCCGGGCAAGGGTTTCCCCTTGGCCAGCCCTCTCCTCTTTCTACACCGGGCTACAGGCGTCGACAAAGCAACACCGCACCACCGTCACCGCACGACACTCGCCAGCCCCACGCCACCCACATGGTCGTGGTCACCGGTCAGCCCTTGAGTCCCTGGCACACCCGTCAACCAGAAGGACTCCCACCGTCCAGGGCCGCCGCCCCGGCGTCTTAGCTCTGCGCTCCGCTGAGATGGACATGACAAAGGGGAAAAGGGTTCCGCCAGATCGACGACCAGCAACCCCTATGGCTACCGGCGCCAACTGATCTGGTGCGAGGGCCGAAGGGCTTGGTGAAAGGGCATGGTTGCCCCCATGTGTTGTTTTGGTAATTAATGACAATCTCTATGGACTAATGTGTGCTTTGAGTTATATTTGTAGTGTTGGTCCATAAGGAATGCTTGGACTCCATATGTTGGAGTCAAGGCTAAAAGAAGAAGATTATATGTTGATCAAGGCTAAGTGCAAGATGATCAACATACAAGATTAGGGCATGTGGAGAAGATCATTTGTTGATCAAGATCCTATGTTGTCCATGGTGGATGGCGTCACGTGGTGATCATCATCAAGATAAAGGCCATGTAAAGATATGACGAAGAGTGTCTCTCCCATCTTGGTGTATGGGGGAGCAATATGCGTGTCTTCACCAAGCGGAGCAAAATCAAGAAAGGTGATCCACTTGAGAGTAGACCAAGATCGTCATCGTCTAGCTCAAGTGGAATGCGCAAGGCAAAGGTATGATCTTGATAGGGTTTCTATTTTACCGGTCTCGCGGTGTAGTTGGGAGACCGGGTTTTAGGATAGGTAACCGTACTATCAAGAGGGGCTCTCAAGTGAGCTTAGTGTATCGGTCGTAGAGAGCTCAAACCTTTGCATCCTTGGCATCATCTTTATTGGTTCCTATTTGGCTCTTATCGTGGTGTGATATTGGTGCTTGTCGTGCTTGTCATGACAAGCCCAAGGTCACCGAAAACGGTTCTCATATGTGTTCCCTATTGAGTTTTCGGTGTCGGAGATTTTGCCGGTCCATCTATGCGGAAGGTTTCACTCTTCCATTTATTAGCAAAATCTCCCTTGCTTGGTTTCAATATCCTCACATGTTATTGGGTAGCATTTGTCGTCCTCTTTCCAACAAAAGTGGTTTTGTGTTATTCGGACGTCATATGCAAAAGATATGGTTTTCCGGGTTTTAATAAAAGGGTTTTACCTCTCACCATTTGGCTTTACCATATCTTGTTGAACAATGATGTTTCTGTGCATATTCTTGTAGTACTCGTTGTGACGATTCCAACGAGTCCAAGATTACCGAAAACGGAGTTCGTATGTAGAAGATATTGCGTTTTCGGTATCGGTCGTTTTAGAAACAGAATATTAAAAAGAAAGGAAAAAGAAATAACTGCGCCGGCCTCACTGCCGGCCTGGGCCGGCTCCCAGGCCGGCCCATTCGGCCAGGCCCCCGGCCACAACGCCGGCCTGGGCCGGATCCATGGCCGGTCCCCTCGGGTGGGTGGCCGGTCTCCCCACCGGCCTGGGCCGGGTGCTGGGCCGGCCCACCCGGGTGCGCCACCCCGCTCTTGACTGCCCCGGCTCCCAGGCCGGTCTGCCCATCTGCCTCTTCTTTTCCTTTTTCCTGCACATAAAATAGCACAACGGTCGCATTTTTGGAGCCCCTATTTAAGGGGCTTCTTCCCCAAAAATAAACCAACCTTTTTGCCAACTCTTGAGCTATTTCCTCTCCTCCATTGTTGACCTCTTGAGCTTGGCTTTCTCTCTTTCTCTCCACTAGTTCGTGCTACTCCTTTGAGAGAAAAGAGAGAGGAGATTTAGATCCGTGTTTCCACCAATTGATTTCTCCTCTAAGTGAGGAGAACACTTTGGATCTAAATCTTTGGAGTTTCTTTGTGTTCCTCCTTTGTTCTTCCTCCCTAATCCCTCCCAAGCATTAGTTGCTTTGATTGGATTCGGGTTGGAAGAACTTGACCACTTAGTGTGTTCTTGCCATTGCATTAGTTGCATCGGTTTGAGTTCTCCACGGTGATTCGTGGAAAGTGAAGTTGAGAAGCTTGTTACTCTTGGGTACTTTGGTTCCCTAGAGCTTGTTCCTCTAGGGCACGTTGGTACCCTAGACGGTTTGATTTCTCGGAGTCTTGGCGGCTTACGGGATTTGTTGGGAGCCTCCAATTGTGGAGTGTGGCTCAACCTTGTTAGCTTCGGAGCTTTGGTAGCTACGAAGACATTGCCGGGATCCCTCAGGCCTTGGGCATCAAGTCTTGGTGGCTCGGTGCATTTGGTGAAGACCCTCCAACTTGTGGAGTGAGCTTCACCCTTGTAAAGGTTCTAGTTGTCAACCTCAACGGCAACATAGTGACAAGTGCCTCGCCACATTGGTGGTAAGACACAACGGAGATACGGTGTGCCATATTAGGGCTACTCGGTGTTTCATATTGGTGAACACCGCGCCGCTCCAACGGAGACTAGCTTCCATTGGGAAGTGAACTTCGGGATAAATCATCGTCTCCAAGTGCCTCGGTATTTCTATCCCGAGCTTCTTACTTATGCTATTTACTTTGTGATAGACATCGAGCTTAAAGTCATATATCTTGCTATCACCTAGTTGATCATATTGCTTAGCATAAGTTGTTGGTGCACATAGGTAAACCTAGCTAGTTTAGGTTTTGGCTTGATAAATTAAACGTTAGTTTTATTCCGCATTTATTCAAGCCTTAACCGTAATAATTTTAAATCGCCTATTCACCCCCCCTCTAGGCGACATCCGTGTCCTTTCAATTGGTATCAGAGCGGGTTCTCTCTTTATAGGGCTTCACGGCCTAGAGAGTAAAGATGTCGTCTAGTGGTTTAGTGCACAATGATTCTTTAATATTTGATGGCACTAATTATAATGATTGGAGAAATCGCATGCTAGATTATTTTCGGGACATTGATCCATGTATAGAGCAAATTCTAGATATGGGTTTTTCTCCTCTAGAGGATGAGGAAAATTCTTATCTAGATGATGGAGCTTCTAAAGTGATTTTCAAGTCTTTGAGTAATGCAGTTGCTTTGTCGATCTCTCCTTATCGAAATGGCCATGAGCTATGGACCAAGCTTCAAGACAATTATGGTGTGTCCATGGATAGTGAGAATGATTGTTCTCACTCCACCTCCGGGCGTAATGAGTTCTCAAATTCTTCTACCTCACCTACATGTGGCAAGCCACAAATAATGCAATGGTGAGTAGGGATAAATCTTGCAATAATGATAGTGAGCTTCTTCTAGATAATATTTCATCTCTATCTCATTGCAATGATTTATCTTTGGACTTAAACACATCTAGCACTATAAATGTTTCACATGCTTGTGTTGATAGTCCTCCATATCTTCAAAAAATTACTTATATAAATCTAATGATGATGAAGAAAATTATGATGAAGATAAGGATAATAGTTTTGACCTCCTTATGAATAAGAGTGGAATGGTTGAACGTGCTCTTCAAAAAGATAAAAATGCTCATGATAGTTTCATATAATTCATAACTACCTTTGTTGGGTACAAGCAAGAATTAGATGATTTGGAAGCACGTGAAGATGAAAGTCTTCGCCGCGAACGTGGTTATGCGAACACGATTGCGGATCTTAAGGAAGCTCTTGAAGAAGAACAAACCACCAAGAAATATCTTGAGGGGACATTTACTCTAGAGTTATCCAAAGTAAATGAAACCTATGATAGAGCTCTCAAGGTGGCTAATGGTTTTAAAATTAAAAATGATGAGCTTGTTGTTGAAATTGTTAGACTCCTTGAGGCTATGTGAATTTGAAAAGGATGTCAAGTCCTTGGAAGATTCTCTTGCACATCTCACTAAGTCTCATGATCAACTCCAAGCTCAATTACTAAAAGAGCTTCCTACTTGTCCTCCCATTTCTATTAATGTTGATGCTTGTGCTACTAACTCTATTTCTTGTGAAGCATCCATTTTAAAGGAGAATGTTGAGCTAAGGGCTCAACTTAAATTGGTAACTAGCAATTATGAGATATTGGAAGAAAGTCATGAGAAGCTCTCGAGCTCTCATGAAGATCTTCTCGTATCTCATGATAAGTTAAAGTTAGCTCATGAGGGCAATTGCTACCAAGGTAATATCTAGTGAGCCCCATGTGGACGATGGCAACAACTTCTAATAAAAATGCTAAAAATGCCATGTGCTAGTCCTAGTAATTCTTCATCTCACACTAATGCTAAATCATATGTTGAATTACATTTTGTGCCTAGTTGCTCTAACAATGAAGCTTCAACTTCCTCTAGTACTTGTGTAGCTACTAACCTTGTAGGGAAGACTAAAGAGCACAAGGCACAAGCCACTTCTTTGAAGAAAGATGTGGAGAAACGTCATAAAGGGAAGGCCACACTTGACAACATGTTGAGTGTACAAAAATCCCCAATGACAAGAGTGGACTTGGATTCAACTCCAATATCAAGAACAAGTCCAAGAGTAGCAATAAGAAGGGCCAAGAACAAGTCAATCACTCGGCCAAGATTGTTTGCTTCAAGTGCAAAATTGAAGGGCATCATGTTAGAGATTGCCCAATGAAGAAGAAGCCTCTTAGTGAGAAGCAACTAGGGAAGAGGCCTATTGTTCAATCTCTTGCTCAACCTCGGGTTGAACAAAGGCAACCTCCTAAGAAGACTCAAGTCATTGCTCCTCAAGTTGAGGTGCCTATTAAGAAGAAAGAAAAGAGTCGATATTGCTACTTATGCCATGAGAAGGGCCATTTGGCCTCTTCATGCACAAACGGTACTCTATCCAACCGCATAATTATTGATGATGTTTATTCTCTTAGGAAGGATAGGGTTGGCAATGTGTTGCCAAATATGTGGGAACTCAAAGTGGTGTCAAGAAAAGAACCATTTGGGTTGCCAAGCCTATTGTGACTAACCTCTTAGGACCCAACTTGGTTGGGGACCAACAAGCTCAAACTTGATCAATAGGTTTGTGATGAAGGACATTGGAGACTTGGCTATCCTTGAAGAATTAAGGGATCTTCTTGATGATTATTTCCACTAGCCAAATTATTTGGATTATATTGTCATATCTCATATCCAATGCTCCTTCTTGCGGTAACTTATATTTAAATTATATATATTCATTGAAAGTTGCTTGCTCCCTAGCATGTGTTAGTTTTGTTCCTAGCATGTGCTTGTATATGTTGTGCTTATTACTTATCTTAAACAATCAAGTTTGTGTATGTTAATGTTCGCTCCATATATGTGTAAACTTTGTGTTGAGTCCTTATTGGATCTTGTGTTGATTTCAATGGGCTCTTTTGAGAAATTAATGGACTATCCCATTTTGGGGGAGTGATAGCTTGTGCACTTCACTAACCTAAAAATGTGTGTATAATGAGTAACACACCTAGTATTGATATATCAAGATTATCTAGTAACTATGTGGTGTGTCATGCTCATGAGAAATTCAAATTCTACATGTCTATTAATTATCTCTATTTGATTTTATTTGCCTCTTGTTAAGAAGAAATGAATTATCACATTGTGGGGGAGTAAGTAAGCTATGTGCATATTACAATCCTACAAATGTGAACATTTGAGGTTTGCCACTTAGATTTGATATGGTAAATTATCTTATGCCTATGTGGCATATTAGCTCGAACAAGTTCCAATTTGCTTTCTAGCTATCGTTTGGCTCTTGTTTGTGGAGTTTGCTTGGTGTGGTTTTTCTCTAAAATGCATTTCCATATATTAGTTGAGAAACCATTGTTCCATATTATTCTAACCATGGCATTGCCGGTTGGTTTGAATAGTTGGAACTACCAACAAACCTTATTAAAATATGGTGTTTTATTTCTTATCCCTTGCCATATGTTTTATCTTGTGAGGATATTCTTGGATACCTCTATCACCGGGAAAATAATTCCAAATGGTCATTGTCCTTGGACAATCCATACTTATGTTTATGGTAGAATATTTTTGATTATCCTACATTGGCATTGGTGTTATTTGCCACATCTCTTGCAAAAATATTTATTTTGACTCCCATTGCCTTCCTTGCCTCTTGCTAGGATCCTAATTCTCAAATTGGTAGTGTTTAGTGTTGTAAATAAAATATGAAAAGTAATGATCCCTTGTGTGTGCATTTTGTATTCAAATACAAATATCAAAAAAAAAATGCATGAATCTTGGGGAGCATTCCTTTTATTTAGAACACTATCCTATCTATCAATATTTGATCCTTTCAATTGCATTGA
>QRDG01002454.1:0-91584 GCA_012064385.1 Puccinellia tenuiflora | reverse complement strand
TATATGTTGATTTGATTTTTCCTCAATCATGTGTTGATTTGGATTTTGATATAATTTGGACAACCTTTTTGTGTCACACTTTGGTGTGCTCTCTTCTTGGTTTACTTAGTGTTTTGTCCAAATTGTATCTCATTCGGTTCTCGTAAGTCCATGCATGCATATTTACTAATATATTTATTTTATGGCATGCTAGTCTTTCTTGATCCAATATATAGGGGATACTCCACCAAATCCTAATTTGGCTAAGATGTGCATGAAATTCAAGTTCATCTATGTGCACATATTTATGTGGAGTGCTTCCTATGTATTGTAGTGTATCTAACTACTATGGAACCCAATGAGTTTGGGAACCATGTTGTACTTGAATTTTGTTTTAGGTACAATGGAGATGCATTGGATGCTTGCCTCATTTATAAGGAAGGTGTCCTCACCATGTGATTATTAGAGTCAAGCTTTGATGATAAACAGAAATTCTCATCTTCATCATCACCAATGCTATTTCGGTAACAAGTATCTATCCCATGCATATTTTTCTTGTATTCAACCTTGTGTAGGTTGCCCCCTTGGCATGAAAACTTTAAATGTACAATTGTTGTGACTTTGGCTCCTTTCTTCACTGGTATATCGTTGTGATATGTGTGATGGAAATGCAAAAGTTTTTTTCTTCAATTGGTATTATTTCTTTGTGATACTTGTTGCCTATCTCAAAGCATCTTCACTATCTCTTATTCCCTTAGTGACATGTGGGATGTCTTTGATATTTTTAAAGTTCATTCATATACAATGAGATAAATTTGAGCTATGTGCTATGCTTTTAAGCAATAATATCTTTGTATATTCATGACTTCCTTTTTGGATACCATGGTTTCCACTTTATCAACCATTTTATATGTGCAAGTTCTTTGTCGACGAATATCATTGTCTACTTAGAAACCTATACATATGAGAGAGGTCACCTTTTATGTGGTATCCTACTTTCTTGCAAGCCACCTTGTCTTTTATCTATAATTCTTTGGTGGCTCCAAGTTTGACTCGTGAGTGCTTGTCTTATTTCTACTCACCTTTGGGCACTCACATTTTGTTGAAGATTCTTCTCTTCATGCTCATCACGTGAGTATGTTGATTTTGTTGCCTAAATGTTCTCACTAGCTCGTGGGTTTTTCAATTGGTATTAGTTTCCAATTAGTCTCCTTAAGCTTGTGAACATATCTTTTTTGAAAAATCTTATTTGTAAGTTATGTGTGCCAATACTCGATATATAACTTATCTCCATTTGGTCAAGACTATGTGTCTTATCAAATTAATTGTCTTGTCACACACACACATACTCTTGGTTGGGCCTTGATTGATAGTTTCTCTTAAATTGGTATCTCCTTATGGCTCAACCACATCCTTGGTGCAAGTGCTCGGTTTTGCTTTAATTTCCTTTTTACCCTTGCACTTGGTGAGTGTCCTAGATGATTTGGGGGAGTGAGGATTCCATATTTGTGCACTCCTCAATAGTGCATAGACATTGGGGAGCTTCTTCGTTTTTATTTAGAACTCTCGCCTTGGATCTTTTTGATTGCCTATCTTCTTTATGGAGATGTTTAGAATGACTTTATCTTATTTGCAATCTTTGATCCTCAATATAGTTTGATTTCCTCTAATTATTCGTCAATGGATATGTGCATTTGATTCCACTCACATTTTGAAAAATGCACACTTTATGGAGAAATTCAAACTATATTGGCTTTCCAAATTCTTCTTCCCATTTCGGCAATCGATGCCAATGGGGGAGAAGTTTTAGAGGGTTAAGGGAATTTGGTCTTATGCTTTCGTTTGGTTCTTAAGCATTTGCCTCTCATGCTCTTGCATCCTTGCCTTGCAAGGTTGCTTAATTCATTATATAAACCCTCTAAAAGGGATTGTCATCACTTACCAAAATGGGGGAGGTTGAAAGGGCATGGTTGCCCCCATGTGTTGTTTTGGTAATTAATGACAATCTCTATGGACTAATGTGTGCTTTGAGTTATATTTGCAGTGTTGGTCCGTATGGAATGATTGTACTCCATATGTTGGAGTCAAGGCTAAAAGAAGAAGACTATATGTTGATCAAGGCTAAGTGCAAGTTGATCAACATACAAGACTAGGGCATGTGAAGAAGAAGATCATTTGGTGATCAAGATCCTATGTTGTCCATGGTGGATGGCGTCACGTGGTGATCATCAAGATAAAGGCCATGTGAAGATATGTCGAAGAATGCCTCTCCCATCTTGGTGTATGGGGGAGCAATATGCGTGTCTTCACCAAGCGGAGCAAAATCAAGAAAGGTGATCCACTTGAGAGTAGATCAAGATCGTCATCATCTAGCTCAAGTGGAATGCGCAAGGCAAAGGTATGATCTTGATAGGGTTTCTATTTTACCGGTCTCGTGGTGTTGTTGGGAGACCGGGTTTGTTAGATAGGTAACCGTACTATCAAGAGGGGCTCTCAAGTGAGCTTTAGCGTATCGGTCGTAGAGAGCTCAAACCTTTGCATCCTTGGCATCATCTTTATTGGTTTCTATTTGGCTCTTATCGTGGTGTGGTATTGGTGCTTGTCATGCTTGTCATGACAAGGCCAAGATCACCGAAAACGGATTTCATGTGTGTCTCCTATTGAGTTTTCGGTGGTGGAGATTTTGCCGGTCCATCTATGCGGAAGGTTTCACTCTTCCATTTATTAGCAAAATCTCCCTTGCTTGGTTTCAATATCCTCATGTGTTATTGGGTAGCATTTGTCGTCCTCTTTCCAACAAAAGTGGTTTTGTGTCATTCGGACTTCATATGCAAAGATATGGGTTTTCCGGTTTTTAATAAAAGGGTTTTACCTCTCACCATTTGGATTTACCATATCTTGTTGAACAATGATGTTTCTAGTATATTCTTGTAGAGCTCGTTGTGACGATTCCAACGAGTCCAAGATTATCGAAAACGGAGTTCGTATGCGAAAGTTATTGCGACTTTACCCTCGGTCGAATTCTAAAAAGAGAAAAGAAAAAAAGGGGGGAAGTGACCAGACCGGCCTGCAGTCCGGCCCAGGCCGGGTCCCTGGCCGGTGCTGTCGGGTGGGCCTCCGGCACCCCGGCCGGCCCAGGCCGGATACCAGGCCGGCGCGGTCGGGCAAGGCCCCGGTTCCCCGGCCGGCCCAGGCCGGGCCATAGGCCGGCGCTGCCGGGTGGGCTGCCGGCTCCCGTGCCGGCCCAGGCCGGGTAGCAGGCCGGCCTCCCCCGCCTGGTGCGCTGCCTCTTCGGCAGCCAGCCTGCTGGCCGGCCCAGGCCGGTTCCCAGGCCGGGCCGGCTGTGCTGTGCTGTGCTGCCTTTCTTTTTTTCTTTTATCTTTTTCTTCTAACGGCTCCATTTTTGGAGCCCCTGTTTAAGGGGCTTCTTCCCCAAAAATAAGATAACCTTTTTGCCAACTCTTGAGCTATTCTCCCTCCTCCATTGTTGACCTCTTAAGCTTGGCTTTCTCTCATTCTCTCCACTAGTTCGTGCTACTTCTTTGAGAGAAAAGAGAGAGGAGATTTAGATCCGTGTTTCCACCAATTGATTTCTCCTCTAAGTGAGGAGAATACTTTGGATCTAAATCTTTGGAGTTTCTTTGTGTTCCTCCTTTGTTCTTCCTCCCTAATCCCTCCCAAGCATTAGTTGCTTTGGTTGGATTCGGGTTGGAAGAACTTGACCACTTAGTGTGTTCTTGCCATTGCATTAGTTGCATCGGTTTGAGTTCTCCATGGTGGTTCGTGGAAGTGAAGTTGAGAAGCTTGTTACTCTTGGGTGCTTTGGTTCCCTAGAGCTTGTTCCTCTAGGGCACGTTGGTACCCTAGACGGTTTGATTTCTCGGAGTCTTGATGGCTTACGGGATTTGTTGGGAGCCTCCAATTGTGGAGTGTGGCTCAACCTTGTTGCTTCGGAGCTTTGGTAGCTACGAAGATATTGCCGGGAGCCATCAATTGAGTTGTGGTGTGTGCCCCGGCCTTCGGCTTCGAGTCTTGGCGGCTCGGTGCATTTGGTGAAGACCCTCCAACTTGTGGAGTGAGCTTCATCCTTGTAAAGGTTCTAGTTGTCAACCTCAACGGCAACATAGTGACAAGTGCCTCGCCACATTGGTGGTAAGACACAACGGAGATACGGTGTGCCATATTAAGGCTACTCGGTGTTTCACATTGGTGAACACCGCGCCGCTCCAACGGAGACTAGCTTCCATTGGGAAGTGAACTTCGGGATAAATCATCGTCTCCAAGTGCCTCGGTATTTCTATCCCGAGCTTCTTACTTATGCTATTTACTTTGTGATAGACATCGAGCTTAAAGTCATATATCTTGCTATCACCTAGTTGATCATATTGCTTAGCATAAGTTGTTGGTGCACATAGGTGAACCTAGCTAGTTTAGGTTTTGGCTTGATAAATTAAACGTTAGTTTTATTCCGCATTTATTCAATCCTTAACCGTAATAATTTTAAATCGCCTATTCACCCCCCCCCTCTAGGCGACATCCGTGTCCTTTCAGTAAGTCACGTGAGAACTAGTTATGTTTGTCAAAAAAAAAAGGGCTAGTCATGATGGTGCGCTGCCTAGTTGCTGTGGTAGAACAAGGAGAGCAGTGCTTCTTGTCAACCGAGTGAGGAGTGACAAGTTGTAATTTATTGGGGTTTTCTTACACTTAAAACTTTATTGGTTTTGACAAAAAGCGTACCTGAAATTGACATGCTAACTAAGCAGACCCATGTCCGAAGTAGCAACTGAAATTTCCTAGGCACTACGCAATCAGTTGTCAAGCTGGCGCTATCAAATCCGACAGTTGATTATACGCATTGATGCCAAAGACTCGTTCAGGTACTCCTAACCTGTAAGATTGATTTCCTACTGCCAGTAGACGTTTTATCATTGGGATATGGAGCTGAGAACGCTCTGGTTGTGGTATGCCGTATGCTTGGTAATCTCAAAGCTGCACTCTTGCCTATCACATTTCTAGTAGTTCAGCAGAAGCTGCACATTCACAGAGCCTACAGCATTCACAGCAACAAAAGATAACGAAAACGAGATCCATGGTTATGAAACTTAAACATATCATCGCAACAATCATCTCTAGTCGGCTAATATCAGGGAGTAACAATCGTAAAACAAAGTACTTGTAACATATGTTGCTCCAAAATTCTATGCTTACGTCTCATAGATAAGCTGCCTCGGTATTGAAGCAGAAGTACATACACTGGACTATTTCTAACAAGTTGGTCTCCAGTTGGCTTAATACAGCAGCCGTGACTAGTACACCGAAAATCCTTAAACTGACGAGTTACCGAGAATAGCCTTCACTCAAGGTTGACCTTTTGCTTCTTAGAGTGCTCCTTGTTTTTCTTGGCGTCACGGCGCTCCCGCTTCAGACCCTTTATGTCGCTTGTTAAGGCCAATTTTGAAACCTTTCAATCAGAATACCATGAATCAGATTAGTATGCCCATAGGTTACATTTAAACTTCACAACTCGTAATGACAAATTCGACACAAACCTCTTGGTCTGGAATGTAGACCCTGCCCAACTTGCCATCAACTGGATTATTGGTGACATTTTTCATCTGTAAAGATGTTGATGATAATTGTGAATACCAATACTGACATAAAAATTCTCAGCGAGAATATAATGGCAGAATATATAGTTGCTTATGGCTAATGGCACCAGTTTGCAATCAAACCATCGGGATAACGATATATGATGAACAAAAAACAGTTGTTCCACTAAAATTACCTTCTTAGCATGACCAAGAGCTTTCATAGCTTCTTTGTGTAAACTCTCAGATGGACGTCGGTGCCGCCTAACTACCAGGTCCATTGAAGGCCCAAGTTCAACCAGCTCCATTCTAGGAATAGTTGTGCCTAACCTTTTTAGACGGAGAGCACATTGCATCATGTAGACAGTGGTAGGAGAAATTGCTGTGCACACGAATACCCGATCTACACCAGCAAGGTTCAGGTTCTCTACCACCTGTAGAAAGAACAAAAAGGTTGCCAATTAAGCTCAAGGGGTTATCTATGTCCTACACACCAACTTGTATATAAAGATGCACACCTCTCCTTTGAAATGATCAAGCAGCATTTCCTTCAAGTGCTTCAGCGCTTCAACGCTCTCAAAGTGCTCCCCAATGAAGGCAAAGAAAGGTTTTGTCCCAAGTTTAGGAGCGAACTTCTTATCATATGCATATGATTCTATGGATTTGTAGTTCTCAACTCCTACTTCAACGAGGTCGTATATGTGGTGATCGTAAGTCCTTCCGAAAACAAGGTTGTTAGGCCTCTTCTTTGAGTGAGAACCATACTGCAAACACACAGATAGCAATGGTTGAAAACAATGGAAAATGGTAATATCTATGTGTAATATACAAAGGAAAATTGAAAAATACATTATAACATTCATGGAAAAGGGTTCAGGTTTCACATAGGTGTTCAAAATTTGATTTTTATATACGAATACATGATCAAATTAAACTTTATTTTCAGGAGTGAATAAAAAATCCCAATTCTCGCCAACTACACAATGGGAACTGTAAATCAGATCAGCATAATATAACTTACCACTACGAGGCTGCAGTCAGATTTAAGGGAGAAGAACTCCAGGGAAGTTTCACCCCCGCTCTCAAACGGCCTGATGTTGTCGTTCTTCTTGGTGTACTTCACAGCATGATCATGCTTCAGGTGAAAGAGATCTACCAGCACCGACTTCAAAACTACGCTAGTCTTTGTACCATGGAGGATAAGCATCTTCTTGCCATTCTCAACCTGGAACAAGCATTAGGGCAACAAGTCTGATAAGAAAACACACACACACACACATACTATTCCAAGTTTCTCAACCTGGAAGGTTCCAGAGCACCAGAGCCTCCAATAGCAACTAAAATTTATGATCTGCAAGTGGGAAAATTATCTGTACAAAGCATCGTCTATGTGCATACGTGCCAGAAACTCTGGCCATTCCTACTGTGTGGCGACTCTGTTCCTAACAAATATACTTACAAAGTACTAAAAACATAGTGATGCAACACACTACTCGAAACTAATTTGAGAAATTGCTGGATGGTACCAGTAGATAATGTGCAAATACTACACAGGACAGTCTCTATACTACGATGTCATGGCGTGCCCTTGATGAGAACGGGAAACTGAAGATAAATTTGCAACGGATGAGAATGGTTGGAAGAGAAGAGAAGGCTTACGAGCTTGGGCGCGTGCTTGAGGAGCTCGCGCTTGGCGCGCATGCTCTTGGGAACTCTGATCGCCGACATCTCGCTCCTTCGATCAAACCCAAGCCGCGAGGGGGAGGGAGGCCTCAGAAGCAGCAGAGAAGGGGGCTCGCGACTGTCGACTGAGAAGGTGGGAGGCTATGAGACGAAACAGGCGTCGGTGTGAGGAGGCGGAGGGCGGCCAGTGGCGTGGAAGGATGGAGGAGGTTGAGGCTGAGAGGGAGCCGCCAAGGGTTCCAGGGTTGCCGTGGTTTAGGGGTGCGCAATATACTCCACAGGTATCAGCTGTAGCAGGCCAGCGGGCCGCGTCACGCTCTCTCTAGAGCCCATCAAAGAGGCGGCCCTCCTATGCCAGCGAAGGCTCGCGGCAAACCTCGCACACCAGATTGATGTGCAAGCCCATCAACGCGAAGGGTTTTTTTTACGGGAAACCACACTGCGCATTTTCTAACTCTCAAGTTGACAAATCCTTGTTCTTTCACCTCAATCCTCTCACCGTTTCCCAGGTGTGATTGATCCACCGTCTCTCTCTTGAAGCTTTGGCATGTCGAGAAGCCCTGGCTTTCGCATCTGACCTTGGGAAAAGTCGGGTTATTTTAGCATCTGATTGCACAGTGATCGAGGATATTAACATCGGCATTAGTGGTCCGAAATTTTCTCTAGTTTTTTTTTGAGATATTGAACGCATTTTTTCGACGTCGTATGCAAAAGTTATATGGACGTTTTAATATTTTTTCGCCTACTTTTGGGAAAAAAGTCAAAATTCATATTTCAAAATTTCTATATCTACTAGACACTAAAACCTAACTATATCTCAAAGGATTTTATTTTTTGAATTTTTTATCATTTTCTTTTCTTGTTTGCAAAACTGAAAAGGCGATCCACTGGGGGGGGGGGGGGGTTGATCTGATTTCACCATTTCTGTGGCGCATGTGACCTGATGCGCCACAGAAATGCGGGGCCACCATATTTCTGTGGCGCATGTGTCTAGATGCGCCACAGAAATGTGGCTTTCTGTGGCGCATCTAGGCCCATGCGCCACAGAAAGCAACATTTCTGTGGCGCATCCAGACCCATGCGCCACAGAATTCCAATTTTCTGTGACGCATGGCTATTTGGTGCGCCACAGAAAATATTTCTGTGGCGCATGCCTATTTGGTGCGCCACAAAATGAGTTTTCACCTATAGCTAGTTTCCTATTAGTGTGAAGTCTTTCTATTTCTATTAAATATTAAATCGAAGAAAACCCAAATTTGGGTCTGAAATAACTTTACAAGAAATCTGTACACTACCAATCCTTAAACATTTCTGGAAACCACACTGGATCAGTATTGCAGTGGTCATCAATCATTTCATCCCCTATAATATCGACAAGGCCATAAGCTTTGGCTTCGTCTGCTGACATAAAAACATCCATTTCCATGTCTTCGGATACAACCCAAAAGGTTTGCTTGTTCTTAGTGCATCAACTCTTGTTATCATTTCGCGAACTTTGTGTAACTCTTCTACTTCTAGTAAAAATCCAGGTGTCCTTGCCCGATAATAAGCACTAACAGGTTGGTGAAGCATAATCCTCGCATGAGGGAATGCTATACGCTACGAGGCAGGAAAGGAAGAGAATGCAGAACACAAGTGGCTCCGAGAAAGTATCCGGTGGAAACCCACTTTCAGTGGAAACCGGTGAAAACCACGAAAAAATTGTATTTAAAACTTCTAACAAATTCTTAACAAAAAATGCATTATGTTGGGAACGTAGAGTTCTATAGGCATGCAAATTTGCAAGTTGAAACTCAAAAAAAATTAGGAGCAACAAAAATGACAAAATCAGCAATGAATAGTAACGTGTACAACTACTATTCATTTTGCTACTATTCATTGCTGAATTTTTCATTTCCATAGCTGCAAAACAATTTTGAGTTTCAACTTGTAAATTTGCATGCTTATAGAACTCTACGTTCCCAACATAATGCATTTTTGTTAAGAATTTTTTAGAAGTTTTAAATACAAATTTTTCGTGGTTTTCACCGGTTTCCACTGAAAGTGGGTTTCCACCGGATATTCTCTCAGTGGCTCCATGGCAAGCTAGAACTTGAAATGGCGAAGAAAGTAAGTCATGTGAGAACTAGTTATGTTTGTCAAAGAAAAGGGCTAGTCATGATGGTGCGCTGCCCAGTTGCTGTGGTAGAAAAAGGAGAGCAGTGTTTCTTGTCAACCGAGTGAGGAGTGACAAGTTGTAATTTATTGGGGTTTTCTTACACTTAAAACTTTATTGGTTTTGACAAAAAGCGTACCTGAAATTGACATGCTAACTAAGAAGACCCATGTCCGAAGTAGCAACTGAAATTTCCTAGGCACTACGGAATCAGTTGTCAAGCTGGCGCTATCAAATCCGACAGTTGATTATACGCATTGATGCCAAAGACTCGTTCAGGTACTCCTAACCTGTAAGATTGATTTCCTACTGCCAGTAGACGTTCTATCATTGGGATATGGAGCTGGGAGCGGTCTGGCTCCTTCTAAAGAAGAGCTTCAGTGAGAAATCACCAGTCTAGCGTTGTAGCATGCTTGGCAATCTCAAAGTTCAACAACAAAAGGGACTAGTCAAACAGTTCAGAGAGAATAGGTCTCGATACATCAGCTCAACTAGTCCGCGAAAGCTAGAAACTGTAGGAAGCTGCACTCTTGCCTATCAGGTTCATAAGCTTTCCTTTCACTTTTATTAACCACACTAGCCACGATTGAGTGTTCTTTAATTTTTATAGGAAAGGTTGGTTTTTCATAGTAAACAACAGGTAAAACAGATTCAACTGTTTGAACAGGCACATCATCACTAGCAAGCACATCTGTTTTACAAACATCTTTAAATGGTTCATGATACTTATCTCACTTTTCTTTTGGAATATTAATATGGTCAGCAAAGGATTTACAAAGATCAACAACAATTTGAGAATCGAGCCCAAACTTAGTACTAAGCATATTAAAACGTTCAGTTTCCATGAAAGATTTAATGCAGTCATACTCATAATTTATACCTGATTCTTTACCTTTGTCGATCTCCCAATCTTCCGCATTGCGATAAATCCTTTCAATTAAATCCCATTTAGCATTAACTTCTTTGTTTGTAAAGGATCCAAGAGAAGAGGCATCAAGCATATCCTTATCATAGCGAGGCAGCCTTGCATAAAAATTGTTAACAATTATATCATTAGGAAGCTTATGATTGGGGCATTTAAGCATTAAAGATTTCAACCTCCCCAAGCTTGAGCGATGCTTTCTCCTTCATGTGGCCAAAAGTTATAAATATAATTTCTATCTTGATGAATTTCATGAAGAGGATAAAATTAGAATAAAAGAGAGACATAAGATCTTTCCAATCCATCAAGTGAGAATTATCGAGAAGCATATACCAATCCATAGCTTTGTCCTTTAGGGATATTGAGAATAATTTCCTCATGATTACCTCTTTTGACATACCTGCAATCTTAAATAGCTCACACAGATCTTTAATATAAAGTAAATGATAACCTGGATGATTGGTTCCATCCCCTGCACAACGGTTACTCATAACATGATCAATAATTCCCATGGGTATTTTAAATGGATCAATTTCAGAGAGCGGAGGACTCTTATCCACTACAGGTGTGGTGGTAGAGTCACTCTCAAACAGCATATTAAGTGAAGAGTGCTCCATAACAAAGCAAAGTAACAAGCAAAAATAAAAACAACACTTACAATAAAAGAGTTCCTTACTAGTTCCACTTATCAAAAGCGCTACACTCCTCGGCAACGGCGCCAGAAAGAGTCTTGATGACCCACAAGTATAGGGGATCTATCGTAGTCCTTTCGATAATAGTACCGAACCTAACGAGGAGCAGAAGGTGTTGACAAGTGGTTTTCAGCAAGGTTTCACTGCAAGCACTAAAAGAGAAATGTTTTTGGATTTTTGATTTAAAGAACAAATAAAGAACAAGTAAATAAAAGAGTGCTACAATAATTGCAGCAAATAGCCCAATCCTTTTAAGCTCAAAGGACAGGCCGGTTGTGTTACTTATGAAGATTAAAACGTTCTCGAGGACACATGGGAGTTTCTGCCTAGCCAGTTTCATTGCACGTCGGTGATTAACCTTCAATGTTTTGATAAAGTGCTATGTGGGTGGACCTATGCTAATGCACCGCCCTTACTTGGACAAATACATACTTGTGATTAAACCCCTTGCAAGCATCCGCAACTACAAGAAAGTAATTAAGATAAAAACCTAACCACAGCCTTGAACTCCGAGACCCTACGCTCTCTAGTGCACTAGTTCACAAATTTGGGTTTAGGTTTCTGTCACTCCTGCAACCCTACCTTAAGCAAACTAAATACACTATGCATTCCTCTAGGCCCTTTGAAAGGTTAAGTATCATGTAGTCGACGTTCACACGATACCACTAGAGGAATAACACCACAACATAAATCAAACCATTAAATATTACTCAACATTATGCAATTACTAGCAACTAGGCTTTCCCCATGTCCTCAAGAACCAAACGAACTACTCACAAGACATCATATAGATCATGATCAGAGGTGATATGAATGAGGGCAACAATCTAATTGTAAAGACAATTCACCGATAAAACTCTCAAGCATCAACTACAAGTGGTAATCAACACCCGGGATACGATTCGGATGAACTAATAACAACACAATGACAATTGTTACAGCGAGATGAGATGGGATGGCGGCGATGATGATGGTGCTGATGGTGGAGATGATGTTGATGATGATCCCGATGATGCCCGGCGTGATGGCAATGACGATGGCGGTGATTCCCCAGTCTGGGAGGGAAATTCGCCGACAGATTTCTCCCTGCCGGAGCTATTCTTCTCTCTGTCTGGTTTCCACCTTGTGGAGGTGGCGGAAAAATTCCTCTTCGATACCCCTGACGTTTTTAGGTCAAAGGGAAGTAATACGCCAAAGGGGGCCACAGGGGCCAGGGGCAGGCCCCACCCGCGGCCTAGGGTGGGCCCGCGGCAGGGGGCCGCCCCTGCTCCCTGGAGCTCGCCTCCGTGCGCCCTTTTGGCTACATGGCTTATTTCCCATAATATTTATCTCCGAATTTTTCTGGAATTTTTGGAGCTTCCGAAGTCAGGTGTCTTGACAGGTACTTTTCCAGCTGATTCCAGGCTCCGGTGGATGCATCTCCAATAATTGCCAAACATGCAAAATGAGATAAAATAACATAAGTATTGCATCATAATATGAAATATATCAATGAATAAAGATGAATTATGATGTAAAATAGTGATGCAAAATGGACGTATCAGTACCTAGGAACACCCAAAACCTAGATCCACCCCAACTCTTGCATAGATTCTCTCCGTTTCGCCCGAAGTGGGGGTTTCGAGCTGTAAGTCCACGAAATCGGTATGGAGAAAGTGATGCCGGTGAACCCGCTCACACCCCGGAGTGGGAACCTGGACATCCACAGCACCCAACACACTTGTACACACATGGTATGTCACCACCTTGGTTTTGGTGTGATTCCGACGCTCCGGAGCTCCTCTCCGGCGAAACCCTAGACCTGCTGGTGACCGAAAGTCAACCGTGTCGTCTACCCCTTCCACGGTCATCGAAACGGGGTAGCTCAGTGGACTTTTATACTTGGTTGTGTTAGGGTGTGTCATATGATCATTTTAAACCCACTTTGGGCCCATGTTATCACATGAGTCCATCCGTTGCACCCGAAATGGGGGTTCCGACTTAGAAGAGCAGAAACTTCGTGCAGGATAAGTGTGGTGTGTGAAGCCGGACACACCTAGGAGTTTGGTGTTGGCTATTCCAATGTCCCACCACACTCTTACACATATGTTAGGACACCACCTAGGGTTTGGTGTGATTCGGACGCTCCGGAGCGCCTCTCCGTCGATACCCTAGACCCGCTGGAGAAAAGACCAGCTTTTCTCGTCTACCCCATAGACGTGCGTCGAAAGGGGTAGCCCAGTGGAATTTTTTGCTTGGTTGTGCTGGGTTAGTACCTAGGAACACCCAAAACCTAGATCCACCCCAACTCTTGCATAGATTCTCTCCGTTTCGCCCGAATTGGGGGTTTCGAGCTGTAAGTCCACGAAATCGGTATGGAGAAAGTGATGCCGGTGAACCCGCTCACACCCCGGAGTGGGAACCTGGACATCCACAGCACCCAACACACTTGTACACACATGGTATGTCACCACCTTGGTTTTGTTGTGATTCCGACGCTCCAGAGCCCCTCTCCGGCGAAACCCTAGACCCGCTGGAGAAAATACCGGCTTTTCTCGTCTACCCCATAGACGTGCGTCGAAAGGGGGTAGCCCAGTGGAATTTTTTGCTTGGTTGTACTGGGTTAGTACCTAGGAACACCCAAAACCAAGATCCACCCCAATCTTGCATAGATTCTCTCCGTTTCGCCCGAAGTGGGGGTTTCGACGGTGTGTGAGAGACAATATTCGCGACATCATTTTATGCGGGTGGATACCGCTATTCTGTGTAGCTATATACATAAAAATGAATTAAAAACATATTAAACATAGTTTAGAGTAATAAATAAATAAATAAATGAAAATTTTAAAAAAATCCTGGACCTATGCCGACGGCTTTGCCGTCGGCGTAGATGGCGGCATAAAACGACGGCCGTAAAAAAAACCCGGGCCTATGCCGACGGCACTACCGTCGGCGTAGGGATGAACCCTAACATCATTCTCCTTATGCCGACGGCCCGTTGGACGCCGATGGTGGCCGTCGGCCTCTCTGGCATTACGCCGATGGCCATGGGTGCACCGACGGTGGCTCGTCGGGCTGGCCTGGGCCGCACCTACGCCGACTGCCCCGACAAAAGGCCATCGGCGTAGATTTTGGCCGTCGGCGCATTTAGGCTTTCCTGTAGTGTTTGTTTCTTCTTTGTTATTAATAACTCCAAAATAATTGCAATAAAAATGGTTATTTCGTAGGCCGAATCATCGCCGCTGACATGGATAACGAGAAGATGAATCTGCCAACTGGGTTGTGCACCCAATATACTAAAGGGTGCAATTTTTGCTACTGTTGTCTTGTAAATAGTCGTTGCTACCAGTCCATGGATGTTTGCAAGGCAGAATGTGTCTCTGCTTCGGACATAGTGGAAATGATGACCCCTCCTTCTTTACCTGCTCCTTTCCGTGCGTAGTTAAATTGAAATAATTCGTGATCTGTGGAAAATAAGTTTGTAGCCAGAATATTTCTCTAGTTGTTACAGTTGATTTGTCACCTCGCATTAATTTTCTAGGGAGTGTCTATTCAGCAATCGACTGAATTTCCAATTGGGTAGCAGTCAGATTTTCCGACCAATGGGAATGCCCCAGCTGTTTTTCACAGAAATAGGTCCCCTGTCTTTTTTTCGGTTTTCTTTTTTCCGGTTTTCTTACGACACCCAGGTAAAATTGTTTTTTTTTTCTGTTCCTCCCGAACCAATCTTCTTGCCCTGCAAGAAAGCTTTTACCTGCGTGCACCATGTTCAGGTTCCAGGAAAAATACTAGCCTAGCCCGATCCAATTAGTTCCCCTCACAGTTAGATCCAAATCAAATCAGTTCCCCTCGCCCGATCTCGTTCCAGGAAGAACAATGGAGGAAGCAGAAGACGAAGTACTAACCTGGAGCAAGAACATGGAGGTCTCCCGACATGTAATTCAGATTTGGAGAACCAACAGCTTAGTCAGGTACACAGACATCGCGCAGCTTCTTCTGTCCTTGACACCAGTCTTCTCCCCTGCTTCTTCTAACATGAAATCTACAAAGATCTGCACACTGAAAACCCACGGATTGCACACACACACACATGATCATGTGGTTTACAGAAAAAGATACACAACACAATTTGTGCACACACGCACACACATGTCAGGTTCATATATGGCTCATTTTGGTGAATTGGATGGGTGACATAGATAGTTAACATAGGTTTGGCTAGTTTTGCTAAAAACATTCAGCAGTTTCAAATTGGATTGATGGTTATCTGGAAACGCACCTGTAACAGCCCCAGCTTGGTAATGAAAAATACGAAGAATTTTTCCACTTTTTGATTTTTTTTTGTATCATGGCATCCATATGAATTTGCTTTGCCTAACAAACCAACATATGCAAGCAATTGAAATGGGGAAGCCCAACTTCCCCAAAACCTCCAACCAAATGCAATGCCCAACTTGGCAACAAACTAAATGAGCTTCCAAATTGTTTAGGAAGTTCCAAGTTTGCATCTTACAACCTTTTCTCAAATTCCAAATGTTGCCAAATAATAAATAAAATTGAGAATCCCAAAATTGGTTTAATTCAATTCTATTTCGGAACCAAGTTAAGCTTTCCAAAAATTCAAAATAAAATCATGGGGAGCTTTATTTCTATATTAGGGGCCTCCATGATTAATTTCATTAATTTTTGAAATATTTAAGTGCTACAAATAAATGCATTTTGCAATTTAGAAAAAATGATCATAATGCAACACTATGAACAAATCTGATATTAAACATTTTATTTTGGGGAACCAATTTTTGTGGAGCTCCTACATGTCATGGGGAGGCTTTACAAATTTTTGTAGATTTTATAAAATTTCCTAAAGGCCACAACTAAATCCCTAAAATTGCCACAGGACCTTTTTGCAAATTGTGAAAATGTTGCCAGGGGGTTCCCTGGAAGTTTCCTTTCTCCTCCACAGTGCCGGGAGGCACTGGCGCCATGCCGCCAGCTCCTCCCGAGCCCATGCCGGCGTGCTCCCCTCACCCGTGCCGCCGTGGACGTGGTGGTCGCCACACCTGGACCCCCACCTGCTCCTCACCCATTTCCCCTCTCACCTGCTCCCCCGTCTCACTCCCTTGCCCTCCCGAGCTCCTCCGTGTCCGCCGTAGCTGCCGAGCTTGCCGCCGTCGTTCCGGTCCTCCTCGCGCGGATCGAAGCAGGCGGGAAGGTTCGCCGCGTCCTCTTCTTCCTCCCCGCGCAAAGATTCGGACCGGGCTCGCCTAAATTGGCGTCGGCGTCCTTCTCCCTTTCCGCTCCGGCCGAGCTGCGTCGAGCACGCTCCCGACGATTTCATCCCCTCCCCGACGTCGCCGACCATGGCCTCGGGCTCAGGGTAAGTTTTTGCGCCGTTCGCCCTTCTCTCGCGCCTCCTCTCCCCTTCTCACCGTCGATCTGCCGTCGGACGTAGCCGTCGTCGCCGTTCCCGTGAGCCCGGCCTGGGCTCCGGCCTGACCGGCCACGAGGCCGGTGGCTTCGGCCACCCCCCCGGCCTCCTAGCCCAGCCTGGGCCGGCCAAAGGCCGGACACTTCGGGCCACTCCCCGGCCTGCAGCCCGGCCTGGCCGGCACAAGGCCGGCCTGTCTGGGTTTGGCCTTTTCCTTTTTGGAAAATAAAAGCAAATTAAAATAATTCATATCTTTTAAATAAAGACCCAAATTTGACAAATCAAATATCAATTTGTTTAGAAAAACAAAACCTATCAGTTGGTAACATTTTCATGTTCTCTTGAGCAAGATAATTTCCCTTTAATTAGGAAACCCTAAAATGGTATAATTATTACCTAATCCGGAAAAATTCGTAACTTGGGAAATAATTAACCAAAATTTGAGAATAAAATATCAATGTGATCAACACTTCAAATGCTATCAAACCATGCCATTATCAAATCATGATCACAAATATTTTACTTGATGTTATTCTTTAATTGATTAAAGGAATTAAATTCAAATAATTAGTTAATTCACTATTTATTCTTCGGTACTCAGAAAATTACAAATAAGGTACCAAAATGATCGGAAGAACAAACCCTATCCATTCATATCATGTTCATGCATATTTGAGCCACTTCTCTAGTAATGTAATAATTTATAAATAATGTGGTTACTAAGATAAATATGGGGTTGTTTCCAAATAAGTGCAATACTTATTTGGAACTCCATTTAATTTTGCTAGAGAAATTAAATGATAATATCCTTGCATAATTTTTTCATGACATCATGTGATTGTGCATTGCACCTTGTCTTCGTGTGATTTATTTGTTCTTTTGTATTTTTTTTGGGTATCGATAGGTTCCGGAGTCGAGGGTTCCTCTACCTACCCGGCCGAGCCGTACTACACGCCCCGGCAGCAAGGCAAGAGATAACCTAACCTTCTTGGCATCTAGCATCCTATTGCTTTATAAACTTATTTTATCCACCATAATATTGCATGCGATTCCAATGTCACTTTTGATCAAGTACTAGATTATCCTATGTATGCATGTCTTCCCCCAAACCAATACATGTATCCCTACCTATGAACCCTAGGTTGATGTGTTGACCGGAGACAAAGATATAGTTGTGGTTTATATATGCTTAGTGATGCTTAGCCATGCTTAGTCGATTTCTAATTTATGTCCGTTGATTAAATTCCGTATTGATGAATGATGATGGAATGTTCGGACATGGTGGTTGTGGTTGGTACTTAATTAATTTGCTTAAAAGGCTTGGGTGAGTTGCCATCGGGGATGGTGTTTTGCCTCACTCTTGACCCTAGGTGCGAGTTCCTGTCTTCGGACTCAAGGTTTGAGCGTGCTGCCATTGGTGGGGGTATGGGCTCCTTACTAACTGAATAACTTGTGCAGGCGTATCCAAGGGTCCTCTAGTTCGATTTTCCATTTGCGTGTGAGTGGAGAAGAAAATGTTGCGGAGGATTTGTGTTTAGGACGTGGCGATGGGGGCAGGGGCTGAAATAGGCTGGGTAAACTTGCCCTGTCGCCACAGATGACTCTTGGATAGTCTCACACGAGGTAAAGGCTTAACCGCTCCCACTCGTCGGCCTTCCCCGGAAGAGGGCCAATCAGGTGAGCCGGACGGTACCAATGGGTAAATTAGTACACCCCTGCAGGGTTAATCTTTTCGAAAAGCCGTGTCCACAGTTATGGACGCCTTGGGAATGGATTTACGGGATCATAAACAACTTTAACCTAATTAAAACTTGGCAGCTAGAGGTTGCATAATCAACGTGTGGCAAAGGTTCATTTCCTCGAGGGTGGTTCGAGGGGGTGCCTTTGGTGGAGATGAGAGATGATTGTGGCTACAAGTTGGTTCGACGAGAACCGAAGATGAAAAGTTTACTCTCTTATCCCCTTTCGAAAACATTCTGAGTAGACGATGCCTTTGAGTCATTTATGTCTTTTATCAAGGAAACTTAGCTTTATGCAAAATAAATACATATACAGCTTTAGAGCCTCCGTCAGCATTGGGCCTATATCGCCCTACTAAACTTGCGAGTACGTCGTACTCAGTCTCTCTTTGCTGCCTTTATATTTGTATTTCAGAGGAGGACGACACCGAGCACACAGGTGGGTTCTTCGTGGACGTCGACGAGTAGTTCGGGGTTCCCAGGTGGCAGCTTGGGACCGTGGAACAAGCTGGCATGGGATATGTTTATGTGTAGGCCTCTTAGGCCAAATATTTGGTTCTTGTTTTACTAGACAACACTACTTCGCTTCCGCCTGATGTATTGATGGGTCTGTGACCCTTGTTGCGTGTAATATTTGTATCTTTCTCATATATGAGTTGCTATATGTTTTGTGTCGTAGAGTCTGCGATGTGCCAGTTGTTCCACAAGTCTTGATCTATGTATTATGCTTTCATAGCTATGCCAGTGTTTATGGCATGATCGGAGTGTTGCGTGGGAGCGGTAATCCCATGCCCTTCGGTTGTGTAGCATAGCCTGTGGGTTATATAGCCTCTCTGCATAATTCCGGGGTCGGGGCGTTACAGCACCGAGACCAAATAGTCTTCAAATGGATGAAAGAGAAACATGACATTCTATCATGTCTTGAATCCATTGAATGCAACAAATTTCTCCCATGCATCACTGGGAATCTGCACCCTGCCATCAGAGCATGGGGTGCAAAATCCTTCAAACACTTCACCTTTGCTTCCAATCAACTTTAGAATTTTCTGTTTTTTGGACAGTAGTAAAAAATATCAGAATGATTTTACATGTAAATTACATGATAGTTACATGATAAAAAATGTTTTGTAAAATCAGAATTTTACATGTAGATTACATGATAGTTACATGATAAAAAATGTTTTGTAAAATCAGAATTTTACATGTAGATTACATGATAGGTACACGTGTAAAAATCGATCTTCACGGATTTGAGGGGGGAAAAGTGGATGAACACGAAGAACACGGAGGGGAAAATGGGGGAGATTCGTGGGCACACAAAAGGGGATAACTAGCAAAACCTGCAAAGATCTCCACCTAACAACAACCCTCACAAGAGAAGCCTTTGGATCGAAGAATCAAAGCCAATCTTACTCTTAATGAAACCGATTGCTCTTACCGGCCGGTCCACCGATCCAATAGAATCATCGTAGTGAAAGATTGGTTTGCACTACTAGAGACACCTCAGTGAAAGAGTAGCAACAACAAGATCCATCCTCAAAGAGGAACCCTAGCACAGAGGGATGAGGAGCATGGCTCACAAGTCTCAAATTCAGTCTAACCCTGGAAAGAGAAAGGGAGGTGCTATTTATAGTCTATTACAAAACGGGACAGAAAAGTGGGTGACCGGCCTCAGGGCCGGCTGGGAGGCCGGCCGGCGCAGGGGGGAAACCGGCCTGGGGGCCGGCCTAGGCCGGCTGGGAGTCCGGCAGACGCCGATAGGGGACGGACTGGCGCAGGTGGAGGACCGGCCAGGCGGCCGGCCGGCTCCGGTGGGTGGCCGGCTGGGAGGCCGGCAGGCGGTGGTGGGCGACCGGCCTGGGGGCCGGCCTGGCCGGCTGGGAGGCTGGCAGGCTCAGGAGGGTGGCCGGCCTAGGCCGGCTTGGAGGCCGGCTGGCTCGGGGTTGGGCTCCGGCCTGGGGGCCGGCCAGCCTGGCTCCGTCTCCTCCTTCCTCTTCTTGTCCATCTTCTTGGATCTTCTCTTGGTCATCTTCTCCATCATCTTGGACCTTCTCTTGCTCATCTTTTCTACTCCATTGTAGGTCGCCATCAAGGTGGATCCTGAGTATGCACAAGGTACCGGCATGAAGTAGCAAACCATTCAAAGGGGTGTCGAGATCACACATCGAGAGGAGCGAGGTCACTTTTCATGAAGTGCCTTGACTCTTGATCTTGTCATTGGGCCATTTGGGGTGTTGGACATGGTGTTGTCCACATGTGGGGCTACATCACCCCCCCCTACAGAAAGAGTCGTCCTCGACTCGTCATCATCTTGAACACTTGGATATCCGTGGAAAGGGGATAGGTCGGCGACGTTGAACGTGTCATGCACCAAGTACTTGGAGGTTGGGATGTCGATCTTGTAGGCGTTGGCATTGATGCGCTTGAGCACTTTGAAAGGCCCGTCACTGCGAGGAGCAAGCTTGGATTTTCTTTCATCCGGGAAACGGTCCTTGTGGAGGTGTAGCCACACAAGATCTCCTTCTTCGAATATCATGGGCTTCTTCAACTTGTTGATCTTGGTAGCTTGGCGCTTGGTGTGCTCCTCTATAGTTTCTCGAGTTGACTCATTGACATGTTTATGATCATCAGGTCCCACCTGTCGGGTACCTGGTAACCATTACTCGAAAGGACTCGTCGGCAAGCACGTCTGGAGGAAGGCCCAGGCCCATGAAAAGGACAGTGCAAGGTCCCTTGTTGGGCCAGATTAGGGTTAGGGTTACGCTCTAGACCTTGTAAACCTACCCGGATATGGATACCCGAGACCAGCCTACTATAAAGGCTGGGAGGAGCCGCCGGGTAGAGGGATCTCTAGATCGCATCGCCACCAAAAGCCCTTATGTCGACATTGTAACACAAAAAGAAACCAGCAAGAGAATACAGATAGTTTTACTTCACCGGGGATCCGAACTCCGGCGATTTCCTGTGTTCCTTGTTAGCCGCCGGTGTCACCCACGTCATGAAGTTCTCGATAAACCCAAGTCCCTCAAGGAGGGGCACTGCCGAGTTGATCCCTCGACAGTTGGCGCCGTCTGTGGGAACACTCGATGTGGGAACCCAGGCATCTGCGGCCCCTTCACCGACAATTCAAGATCCCGCAGGGCTGGAGGACCCGATCTACTTCGGCTCCCTCTGCTTCACCCCGCACGCGCAGGAGGCGCGGGAGATCTTCGACTCCCTGTGGAGTAGCGTCCCCCTGACATTTGGAATCGTGCGACTCCTAGCAGATCGGCACGGTATCCTCCGTTTACCTGACGCTGTTCGAGCAGCAATGACGGACCCATCTCCATCGCCAATCTCGCCTCCGGAACACCCTTCGGACGGCTCCACCAGCGACTCCCTGGAAACAGTCGAGTCCAGATCTTCATCGCCAATCTCGCCTCCGGAACACCCTTCGGACGGCTCCACCAGCGACTCCCTGGAAACAGTCGAGTCCAGATCTTCATCGCCAACTCCTCTCCTGGAGCACTCGCCAAGCGATCTCATCAACGACCCCCTGGAAACAGCTGGGTCTGAATGCTCGTCGTTTTATCTCGACGATGCTGTCTACCCTGAGGACGTCACTAGTCCTGTCAAACCCGACGCTGACGAACACGCCCAGAGCAAAAACCGCTTCCTCGGTTCGATGCAACCCGCCACAACCCGCCCTATCCAAGTCTGCATGATTAGCGAGAGGACCGGTGACTCGCAAGGATCACAAGATCCCCGCGAAACCATCACAATCAGTGAGGCCGCAATGGCCAGGATAAAGGCGGCTGTGCAAGACGCAACCCCGCTCGGACCCGACGCAATGAGGGAAGAGCTGATGGTTTACCATCACCTCCTCCACGACCAGGCCAAACGCTTGAAGAGACGAAGAGCAGAACTTGACGACCGACAACGCCGCGCACAAGAATCAAGTGAGCGGAGGGCAGCATTATCGTCCCTTCGCTCCTCCGCTTCAGTGCACACCCCCAGGGAGCGGGGGCACACTCGCCATCGTTCAAGACTCGACGACATGCCCGAGGGATCTAGACGGGAAGCGACTCGAAGCCTCGAGTCCTCCTTCAACACGGTAGATGCAAACGGCTGTGTGCTACCCAAAACACCGCAAGATGCTGCCATGGCATTAGCAACATATTTGCTCACCACGCAGCCTCAAGATGACGATCCGCGGGCAGAACTGCACAGGCAGATGATACGAGGAGTTGGCATGCTCGGAACCGCGTTGCAAGCTACCGGGTCACCGGCCACAGCAGTAGAACCAGCGCACCCGCCGCCCAGACGCGAACGCCATCGAGAAACCTCACCTCGGCATCACGTCGAGCCTCGGCAGGAGCACCCAACAATGACAGCACGTGATAGGCGTGCACAGGAAACAGTGGATCGGAACCGCCGAGCACGTGGTGAGGACCGTAGCATGGCTCCGCGTGTGGTAGTCGAGCAGAACCACACAAGGCACGAGGAGAACCGGAGGGCACCAGACCCGGAGGAAGAGGAAGACGAGCCGTGTGGAGCCAAGTGTTTCATCCGTCGCATACGCGAGTTCCGCGTGCCAACAGGATTCAATTTGACGTCAGAAACTCCAAAGTACGACGGACTACAGGAGCCGAAAACCTGGATAGAAGATTACCTCACGGCGGTACAATGCCAGGGCGGTACGCGGAACACAGCGATGCAGTATCTGCAACTGCAGCTTACGGGTTCGGCACGTGCATGGCTTAAGAGTCTACCCGCTGAAACCATCGGGTCCTGGAACGACTTAGTCACCACGTTCACCCAAAACTTTCAAGGCACATATAAGTGCCCAGCCACGGCAGAAGAGCTCAGAACCTGCGTCCAAGGATCAAGTGAGTCACTGCGCTCCTATATCCAGCGCAGGACAATAATGAAGAACACCGTGGAGGAAATATCGGAGGAAAACGCAATGGATGCTTTTGCACGAGGATTGCGAAGGCGAGAGCTCAAGGAAGAATTGGGGCGACGGAAGCCGAAGACGGTAGCCCAGTTGATGGATGTCGCTAATGACTGGGCAAACGGTGAGGATTACATGCGCAACGACCGGCCCAGGGAACATAATGATCGTGACTATCAGCAAGACTCGGGGCGAAACCGCGGCTACGACCTAGGAAAAAGAGGAAATTTCCCAACTTTGACCCGAATGAGCTAGCCGAAATGGTAGCGGCAGGTTTTCACAACGATCGAGAAGGGAATCGCCGTAGGAGAGAATGGCGGCAGCGGCAACCTGAGCAGGACGGAGAGCAAATGCTCACAGGTCCATGCCCTTTCCACCCGCACAAGGATGAACACGACAACATCAGTTCGGGTCATCAATTGAAAGAATGCCGCAAGTTTGAGAAATTATTAGCGGCATACAGGCGGATCCATCAAGCCGCGCAGAATAAAGGGTATTCAACAATTCCGGGAGTGATGGTGCAAGGTGCACCCGAGGCGCTACCACTCCCCCCGCCACAACTAGCATCCGTAATCCTTGAAAGAGTTCACCTAACTCTCCTCTTGCATGACTCAGCTCGTGCTACCCCCGACGTTCGGGGGCCGTACCTACTAGATACAAACTTGGCAAAGGAGGCAAATCATAGGTTGATTCGCCGTACAGAAGACAAGGAGAATTGCACAAATCATCGTAACTACACAAAGGTACATGAATTTACAGGAGACAATTCGGGTTACAGGAGACAATTCGGGCTACAGATCAGCATGCTGACGACGGAGAATTGCAGCAGTTTCTCTTTCAAGGAGAGCAATCGCATTTCTGGCGGGTCCATCAGCAGCCGCGTAAAACGGATCCAGAGCTGTATTCTCCCAGTCAAAACCAGCAGGTGGCCCTCTTGAAATATTTTCCAAGTCCAGGTGTGGATGGTGGATAAGAACAAGTGCAAAAGCAAAACGGGCACCTGCCTCCAGTTGCTCCCGCACAAATCCTTCAATAGCCTCGCCACGACGAAATTTCTTCATCAAGTCAGCCAAACTATGAGGCGCCGGGTTAAGAGGAAACAAGGCCTTGTAAACCAATTCCAAGGCAGATCGGCAAGATTCAACGAAGGAATCAACTTGACTGACCCGATCCTGCAAAGTAACAAGTACGTGCCCCCTATCTCGGTCTGACCAGAAGCTGGGAGCACCATGAGCAACAAGGTCCGTAACCACATTAAGTTTAAGCCTGACTCGCCGAACCTCTTCGCCGGAATCAAGTTGAGCACCTATCAGAGAAGCTCAGTTACGCAAGATTTCAACAAAGCCGCTAAGGGAACAAGCAGAGACAAAACTTACAAAGGAGATGGTCGCTCAGCTGCCGCAACTCGGAAAGAATAAAATTCTCCCGTTCAACAATAGCGGCCTGCTTCGACTTCAGCACAGCCAGATTTGCTTCGACTACTCGAAGCCGGCGTTCGGCCTCTTTAGCCCGTACCCGCAAGCGGTTGACCCGAAAGGATTCTTCTTATGGCGGCACAGAACTGGAGGGGACGCGCGGTTGTTTATCGTAGTTTAGTGAAAGGGACGAGGAGTTGGAACCACCAGCCTGACGAACAAACAGAGAAAAGCCAAGCAAAAATGTTAAATCTCCCATCTGGCCTGGTAAAGCCCGGGTTAGTTGCTGCTCCTAAAGGACACAGCAATACACTCGCACGTGACAACCCGCCAAGAGACAACACTCACTCACATACAGGCAAAAGAAGAATCAATTCCCAAGTTTAACACAGTTTACAAGTCCAAAGCATAATAGGAACATTACAAGACCAAACAACTAAGAAGAGGGAGCAGCAGGCATATCGAGGGTACAGGCCTACCGCTCCAGCATCTGCGACAGCTGCTCCGCAAGCTTACGCGCACGGGGTTGGAGGGGTCGAAGGTCTACCTCCACGCCGTCGGGTCCCTTTGGAAACTCCGAGGTAACTTTGTTGAGGTCACCTTGAACTCCATGCCCCATCGCGAGTGATAGCACAGTCTCTGCACCGCAGATGGTCTGTTCACGGCTGAACTCACCAAGCGGGTCGCCCTCTGCGCCGAACGACTCAACAAGGTCATTGAAAGTTTCGGGTGCATTCTCTTCCTCAGGATACATACTTTTCCAAATCGAGGAGAACACACCCGTGGCTTTCACCACAAGATCGCGAGCATGATTGCCATAATCCCACGCCTGAGATATGGCATCCGATAGACAGTGTACGCACTCGCAACCCGCAATATCGAACTTCACGCCAAGAGCACCTGCACAGAAAAGCGAGTTAGCCAACTGCATGGGTTAAAGCAATATAAGCTTTAGCAACACAACTTACTCGACAAGGAAGTCGCCAACAGAGTCGCCTGGCCAGCCAAATCCTCATCACGCTTGAAGGTTTCCCGGGATTCTTCTTCCCGCTGATTCTTCAAGTCCTCTAGTTCCTTTTCAAGTGCGGCGACCCGAGTTTCAAGATCGGTAGCGCGGCGGGCAAGTATCTGATTCTTGGCAACCGCAACATCGAGTGCTCCTACGCAGAGCCGCAAGGTTTAGAAGGAATCGACACGGTAAATATGGACGACAAAGACATATACAGCAATGAAGAAGAAAGGGTACCTTGCGAGTTCGCAAACTTCTCCCGCATATCGTTCCTCTCTGTCTCCACATGCACATATTCTGAGGCCAGGTCCAGCATCTTATGGATATAGGGCTGCGAAGGAAAAGGTCAGTAAAAAGATAGAAGGCAAAGCAAGATCCCACGCCCAATTGCACACAATTGCGCCCGGCCTCGGGGGCTACTAAGGGTAAACCCAGCAGATTCGACGGAAACTCACGTGTCCTTCGCGCCTCGGAAGCAGACCCAAGGAACCATCAGCAGGAGGAGCCGAACCGCTAGCAGGAGGAGCCGAACCGCTAGCACGAGGAGCCGAGCCACTAGCAGGAGGAGGCGAGTCGCTAGCAAGATCGACCCTGACAGAGATAACAGATGACTAAGCAGGGCGCAACAAAGGCAAAAAGTATCAGGGTTAAGGACAAAAGTTCCTCACCTGTCGTACTCGACATTGATCACGGGCATCTTGGCATAAACGTTCCACCGTGATGACACCCGAGGTTTCTTCGCCGGTGGAGGAGGTTTATACGCCAGAGGAGCCGCGTCTACCACTTCCATGTCCTCCAAAACGGACGAATCTGGAGTAGGAGAAGGACCCGAGGTAACCGCGGGAACACCAGATGCGTTGGAAGGATCATCCTCCCCCGCATCTGCGCCCTCGCCAGCAAACTCGAGCTTTCGTTTTCGGATGACTCCTTCGTTAGCTCGAGGGGAAGAGTTGTTTTCATCGTCATCATCGGAAGACTCCTCGGCAAGAGCCTCAGACACAGAACCCGAAGGCTCATCTGTCTCCATCGGAGCTTTACCCGAAGGAATTGTCGGGTAGGACGTCAAGGTAACATGTCCCTGCAAGGAAAAGGATGCTCGTCAAAGGGTCTATGAAATCGAAAGAAGCACCAAGCAGATTTAGAACTTCGGTTACCTCGGGAAGGGGATTTTCGCTACTGAAAGGAGTCGCGGCAGTGGACTCGACGAAGGAGTCATCTCTCTTGAGGTGAGTGATCTGGCGCACCCGCGCCTCCAGCTCCTCACCCGAAATCTCTTCGGATGACATTCTTGTCGGGTCCTGAAGCCCGGAGTACTCCCACATACCGTGGACCCTCGCCTGAAGTGGTTGGATGCGTCGCTTCAGAAAAGTGCATATAAGCTGCATCCCAGTCAACTCCTTGCCAGGTGCGGAACGAAGAGAAGCAACTCGGGATAAGAGGTCGTTGGCCTCTGCTTCTTCCGTGGGACTCAGGTCATGCCTCCAGGTCCTCTTGGATCTCACTTGAGCCTCGAGGGAGAAGTTGGGTACTTCTGTTTCTCCTTCGACAGCGAAGTAAAACCAGCGTTTCCTCCATCCTTGCACGGATTCGCTCAGCTTGAGGTCGAAGTAGGGGACATCGTTGCGAGTCTGAATGCCGAAGCCTCCGGTCGCCAAGCTGCGTCGGGCAACCGTGTGCTTCTTCACGAAGAAGATGCGGCGCCATAATCCCCAATGGGGATGCACGCCCAGAAAACACTCACAAAGCACAATGAAGCAGGCAATGTGGAGGATGCCATTTGGAGTAAGGTCGTGCAGTTGCACGCCATAAGCGTACAAGAGGCCTCAGACGAAATCATGGAGGGGAAAGGATAGGCCCCGCGTCAGGAAGTCCATGAAGACGACGCGCTCGCCGGCGCGAGGAGAAGGAGTTACCTCGTTCCCGGCGCAGCGCACTCTGCCGCTCGCCGCCGCCGGCAAGCGGCCATCGGCCCTCAGACCGGAGAGATGACGGTCGCTGACGGTGGACGCCTCCCAGTCTCCCTTCAGTCTCTTCGGTGGCGCGGTGACGTTGCCGGAGGAGTTCTTGCTCTTCTTGCCCATGGCGAAGGAGTAGGGGAGAAAGGCAGATCGGAGAATGCGAGGAAGAGGAACAAGAAAAAGAGGAATGGCAGCAGAGGTGAACTCCGTTGGAGATTTTGCCCCTTATCAAGCCCACGGTTGGTTATCGTGGCCGTCGGACGTGCGGTTGCGTCTCTAGCCCTGCATCGAGCCGTCCACGTGTCGGTCAGGAAGTGAACTGGCGCCCCCACTACACCACCGGGCGCGGGAATCGAGGGTGTCGCTCCGTATTTTGTGCCACGGGCAGTCAATGCGCCACTGAACCGGCGTGCGAAGTGGTCTTGCTCTGGCAACTGTCGCAGAGTTGCGTCAAATCAAGTGCTCAGAGGCGACATCATCTATGACTTCATAAGGCTTTCGGCTCCTTTCCTGTGAACCGTACTCACGGTCATTCGACTAAGCCCTAGTTGATCGCATCCTGGGCAAATTATTATCTTCCCAGATTGCCTCCGCGGAACAGACCTCTGGATGCCACGTCCACGATGTGAAGGTAAGACCAATGGATCCGTTCCGTTGGCCTGGGACTCGCCTCAGACTGCGAAGTACCCGGTGAATATCCGTACCTACGGTGCAAAGAAAACCCTGACGGACGTGTTAGGTACCCATCACATTGCAAGAGTCGAGATTTTGTAAGACCTCAAGCGGCAAAAATCCGGCTACGCTTGCCTTTTCCGGGTTCGGGTCCGGGGACCCGAATCTGAATTAGCTTAGTGTTGTTTTGCCCGAGTGCAGTTAACTGGACCCGATCCGTCGTGTGTTCCAGGCTCGCTAAGTGTCATCCCCACGAATCCACCTGCTCCGATGCTATTCCGGACTCGGGTTTCAGTCTTGCTTACCTATAGGCAGACCTGGTCCGGTGTTCAGGTCTGGGAACCCGAACTCGAAGCAACTTATCGTTGTTTCTCTCCCAAGCACAGTTAGCTGGATTCGAACTGTCAAGTTCTCCAGACTCGTTAAAGTGATATCTCCGCGAATCTCCTTGTTCCGATGTTATCTTCGGACTCGAGTAATGGCTTCTCAGTTAAAGAATTGTGTAATGGTCGGGTACTCGAACTAGAAGTCTCCACCTGATTCTGTGAATCACCCGAAGACTCGGGGGCTACTGACATGGTTATGATCATCAGGTCCCACATGTCGGGTACCTGGTAACCATTACTCGAAAGGACTCGTCGGCAAGCACGTCTGGAGGAAGGCCCAGGCCCATGAAAAGGGCAGCGCAAGGTCCCTTGTTGGGCCAGATTAGGGTTAGGGTTACGCTCTAGACCTTGTAAACCTACCCGGATACGGATACCCGAGACCCAGCCTACTATAAAGGCTGGGAGGAGCCGCCGGGTAGAGGGATCTCTAGATCGCATCGCCACCATAAGCCCTTACGGCGACATTGTAACACAAAAAGAAACCAGCAAGAGAATACAGATAGTTTTACTTCACCGGTGATCCGAACTCCGGCGATTTCCTGTGTTCCTTGTTAGCCGCCGGTGTCACCCACGTCATGAAGTTCTCAATAAACTGTCACATCCCGAATTTTGGCCCCATAAAATTTTCTTTGACAAAACCAAAATTTGGATTTGGATTTGGATTTGGATTTGGATCTTCTGATCTTGGCACCTCTATTTTATCCCACATTTCCAAAACCCCAAGATTCTCAAAATATTTACCTTATCTTTAAATGCAAAAAGGGCCTAAACCCTAGCCTTCAAAAGGAAGTGTACCAAGGGTGACTTCAAAAATTACCCAAAAATTCCAGAGTGATCCCCATCTAGTGTAGAACCTATTTATGCAAAAATATTGAATGACTTATTGAGAGAAGATTTGACTTTTTCCATGATTTGTTTTCTGTCTAAAACCCCAAAACCCTAGCTTTCCAAAGGAAGTATGTCAAAACCATCTTCAAAAATTCTACAAAAATTCAGGGAGGATCCCTAACCAGTGTATAACCCAGATATGTAAAAATATTTGATACCTTGAGTTTTTCCCTGTTTTACTTTCTGCCCAAAACATTAACATTTTTGGAAACCCTACTAAAACTTTTTCAAAAATTCTAAAAACCCCAAGGTAGATGCTACTAACCAATATCTACCCCCTGTATTTTTCCTGGCGAAATATCTTTTATTTTAGTTGCCCTAAATCCAATTCCCCTTTTCAGCCGAAGGTGTTCGATGAAATTTTCTCTTCTTCCAACTTGCAATCTAGCTCGAGCACATAACTAGACTTTGATATAGTTTCAAATTATGCACCTAGTGACACGATTACTTTTCCGTTTTGGTGCCCTATGGTGCCGATGTCATGACCATGCCGGTCATGGCATGCCCAGTGGCGTGGCCACCACTGGCATAACCTTGCCAGGCGGCGCCGCCACTTTGTGGTCGTCGCCGTTGGCCCTCCCCTCTGCTCCCCTCGCGTTCCCTGCTTCTCCTCCATTTCCTCGGACCCCCCCCCCCCCCCCCCGAGCCACGCGTCGCCGCCCCCTTCCCTGTGCGCCGTCGGCCGCGTGACGACGCGCCGCACGCACAGGAGCCACGGGTCCCTCCCCTCGCCTGTAGCCGGCACTGCTCCCCCGTGCCGTCGATCCTATCCACCGGCCGCGAAACCCGTCGTCTAGCCCTGCCCTCCTCGCTCCACGACGCGCCGCCCGCTACACCGTCAACGCAAAGCTCGCCGGTCGGACACCTCGCTCTCCCGCACCAGTACCTCGCCACCCTCGTCCCTATCCACAGCCGCGGAATTCCCGTCGTCCAGCTCCGTCCCTTGCTACACCGACGACGCACCGCCCGTCGATTCGTCACCGCAGCCCGGGACACCTAACCCCACCACCACCGCATCCTACCCCGCAATGGCCACCCCGTCGGGAGGCTATAAAAGGCGCACCCCAGCTCCCTTCGACCACCACCCCACCGTCCTCTCCCTCTGAGCCCCCCCCCCCCCCCCCGTTATCGGCTCGCAGGGAGCACCAGAGCACCGGCAACGAGCACGCCTCTGCTGCTCGGCCTCCGGTTAAATTCCCCCACTCGAGAGCCTCTCCGCCTCCATCCCCTCACCCCATCTCCAATCCAGACCGCTAGGAACCCAAAGCCGCCCTCGCCCGGGTGTTTGACGGCCGGCAACCTCGCGCTCGTCCTCGACCACCGCTCGGCCGCCGCGGTCGACGACACCGCCACTGCTCCCGACCTCCCCGGCACCCGCAACCACGCCGACGAGCTGCGCCTCGACACCCCGAGCCTTCCTGACCCGTCCCCCTTCCCTCTCCGTCGCCTCGGCCGCCGGAGAGCCTCGCCGGTGAGTTCGCCGGGCCGGAGACCCCGCTTCCCCTGTCTTCCCTTTTTTTTCTTTTCCTGCGCGCGCGTACCGGTTCAGTTAAATGGGCCGCTGACTAGTGGGCCCAGCCCGTCAGACTTTTAAACATTTCCAAAGCGTTTTCCTTTTATTTTATTTTTCTGTTTTTGAAAAGGGCAGATTTTAGGGTTAACTTTGAAACGGTATATCTCTCTCAAAAAAATTCGGAAAATTATGAAACCTTTTGCAGTAGCTTTGTTTTGAAATTTTCTATCCAATGGCACTGGTTTTGAAGGATTTGAAGTTCATTTGCTTTGGAAATTGTTGTGTAGCTATTGGAAGGTTTATAATGCCTATTTTTGAATTCTCTAATAGATTCCGACCATTTTAACGAAGGAGAAGTTGATCCCACAACAGAAGGCAAGCCATCAGCCCCCAACCATCTGTTTCCAAGTTGCCGAAGCCTTGTTTAACTTGTTTGCTAATTGTTTGAGCGATAGTTGCATCTCACATGCTTATTATTTCATGCTTATGATTTCATGCAATCTATTGTTGTCACCTTCATTTCATGTCTGTTATTTTATGCTACTTTTATTTTCTGCAATACGATAAACTCATGTTCCGTGAGTTGAGTTCCGGTACCCCGTCTAAATACACGTTGGGTCCTGCCCAAGTGGATTGAAGCGGCTACTCTTCTGTAGAGTTGTGGCGTTGTGTTGGACGGTACCATGCACCACTCCCCATTCCGGCGACGATGGACTGGAGGAACCGCCGCAGTCAATGGAATGGAGGAACGGGATCGCGTGGACGCCTCCACTAACTTATGTAGTCGACCCGTGGCTGCTACTGGCCGGAGACACCTCCGCCCTCGCCCGGTTGATGCTAACCAATTGTGTTATTTTATTTTCTTACTCGACCCGTGGCTGCTACTGGCCGGAGACATCTCCGTCCTCGCCCGGTTGATTTTGTTATTTTATCTTTACTCAACCTGTGGCTATCACTGGTCGGAGAAAACTCCACCATCGCCCGGTTGACCTTACTTTACCTTGCTGAACCACTATGTGATTATTTTATGCTCATGTATATCTTGCGGACTAACGTTTGTTGCTGTCTTATGGCTGGGAATAAAAATTGACTAAAAGGATAACCACCTCCGTCGACTAGATTGAGTCTTATAGTGCCACTCGCCAAACACACCCGCACAACCATGCGTCGTTGAAATGGGCAGACCGTAGCTTAGTAGCCTATCGAGCCTCTTTTGATGCTACCCACTTGGCAAGTCTAGTCGGTTACTGCATAGTTGTGGTCGGGGCTAGTCTTGTGAAGGTTCCGGAGCTAGGCGTTGCTCATGAGTTGGGGACGTGCCGGATTCACTTCGTCATAAGACTTAGCCCGAGTGGTAAGTCGGTAGCTATACAAGGAGTGTCTTGGTAGAGCGGACGGCTACGGGGGAATAGGTTTGTGCAGCAGGTACCGGCTGTACAAGCTTAGACCCCAACGTGTGGATAAAAGTTGCAACCTCTCGAGAGTGTCAAATCTATAATCTAGTATGGTTCCTACCTAAGGAACGGTGTTGGGTCCAGTCACACTAAAGTCAGTCCAGTCGAACACGGAGAAGTAAATTTACTAAGTGGCCAGAGTTGGCCAAAGTTGAATGAGCAGAAACGTAGACCATAGTTGGTCAAAGCTAATCCTCGAAGTGGACCAGAGCTGGTCAAGCTTGAGTACCTATGTGTTGGGATTATTGTGGTGTGGTAATGAGATCCATTCTCATAAGCCACGGTTTTTCGTCACAGGTAAGTAGGTAAGTTAAGTCCAACCGTTAAGCTTGGACTCGCACTTGCACATGCCATGCCATATAGGATCGTTGGTTACGGTTGATTGTGGATTGATGTCTTGCGAGTACATTCCATGTACTCACCTGGCTTTTCATGTGGCCAGATCCCCCTACCCCCGTCGCCGAGTACCCCTTGTACGAGAACTAGATCCGGTATCCAGGCAGAGCCCTGTGGAGTTAGGCCCTCTTCGTTGCACGCTTCCGCCAATCCGCTGACGCCCTCTGATGAAGTCATGTTCGATAAATAATGTACAAACTGTTGTGTGCGCTAGGGCGCAGCCTTGTAATGAGACCCTTGTAATCCATCGTCGGTTCCCCGACCCCTTAATAAAGTGGTTATGTTCTGTTATCAAGTTGTCATATATTTAGTGCTCCTGGGACTGATATAGGGGGTAACTCGATCTCCGGATCGGGGTGCCACATAAACCCAAGTCCCTCAAGGAGGGGCACTGCCGAGTTGATCCCTCGACACTCATGTAGTGTCTTCATGTAGTCGGCTCTATTGTCGAAGTCCATGTCGGTGCGCTCGTGTAGAGGAAGTGGGAGGATGTCTAGGGCGATGTTGGGGTTGAACCCGTAGACAACCTCAAAGGGACTTCGCTTGGTCACCCGGTGGAAGGCACGGTTGTAGGCGAAATCGGCGTGCGGTATGCATTCCTCCCAACCTTTGAGGTTTGGCTTGATTAATGCGCGGAGGAGAGTTGATAAGCTTCGATTCACCAACTCGGTTTGGCCATCGGTTTGTGGTTGGTAAGCAGTGGAGAAGAGGAGCTTGACTCCTAGCTTGGCCATCAATGCCTTCCAAAAGTAGCTTGTGAAGTTGACATCTCGGTCTGAAACAATGGTCTTCGGCACTCCATGTAGATGAACGATTTCCCTAAAGAACAAAGTTGCAATATGTGAAGCATCGTTGGTTTTGTTGCAAGGTATGAAATGTGCCATTTTAGAGAAACGATCAACAACAACAAATATGGAATCTTTGCCATTCTTAGTTTGTGGTAGCCCTAACACAAAGTCCATGCTAATATCGGTTCATGGAGCATATGGAATGGGAAGTGGAATATAAAGACCATGAGGGTTGGATGTAGACTTAGCTTTGAGACATGTTGGGCATCGAAACACAAGGCGTTCCACGTCCTGCTTCATTCGTGGCCAATAGTAATGTGTTGAAAGCATAGCGTATGTCTTGTCCCGTCCGAAATGTCCCATGAGGCCGCCTCCATGTGATTCCTTCAAAAGCAACAAGCGAAGCGACGACTCAGGGATACAAAGTTTGTTAGCTTTAAACAAGAAACCCTTGTGCAAATAGAAATCATCGAAACCTTTGTCACATGAGCACTTGGCAAAAATAGGACCAAAAGTAGGATCGAAGGCATAGAGGTCCTTAATCTCGTCAAGGCCTAAAATATTGATTTCAAGCTTGGCAAGTAAAATCATCTTGCGGGAAAGAGCATCCGCGACTATATTGTCCTTGCCTTTCTTGTATTTCACAACATAGGGAAAAGACTCGATGAATTCCACCCATTTGGCATGCCTTTTGTTCAAATTGGCTTGGGTTTTCAAATATTTCAATGATTCATGATCGGAATGGATAACAAACTCTTTTGGCCAAAGGTAGTGTTGCCACACTTCCAAAACACGGACTAAGGCATAGAGTTCCTTGTCGTAGATTGGGTAGTTTAGGCGAGCACCATCAAGTTTTTCGCTATAATAGGCAACGGGACGGCCACATTGCATGAGGACGCCACCGATGCCAAGGCCACTAGCGTCACACTCAAGTTCGAAAGTTTTTGAGAAATCCGGCAAAGCAAGTAAAGGAGCTTCGGTCAATCTCTTCTTGAGTTCATTGAAAGCCGATTCTTGAGCATTGCCCCAAATGAAGGGTACATTCTTTTTGGTAAGCTCATTCAAAGGGCAAGCAATTGTGCTAAAATATTTCACAAATCGGCGATAAAACCCAAACAAGCCAAGGGCGCTACGAAGTTGAGCAAGATTAGTTGGCGGTGGCCAATTTCTGATTGCCTCAATCTTAGAGGTGTCAACTTCAATCCCTTTGGAAGAAACCACATAACTGAGGTTGGCAAAAAGCGAAGCATTACGAAGGGCCAACAAAACTTGCTTCACATGGTCGACATGTTCATGCAAGGATTTGCTATAAACAAGGATGTCATCAAAGTAGACAACCACAAACTTGCCAATGAAAGTGCGCAAGACGTGATTCATAAGACGCATAAATGTTGAAGGAGCATTGGAAAGACCAAAGGGCATCACAAGCCATTCATAAAGACCAAGTTTAGTTTTGAAAGCCGTTTTCCATTCATCTCCTTCATGCATACGAATTTGGTGGTAGCCACTTTTCAAGTCGATCTTGGAGAAAATAGTGGCACCACTAAGCTCATCTAACATGTCATCAAGTCGTGGAATAGGATGTCGATACCTCACCGTGATATTGTTGATGGGGAGGCAATCCATGCATATGCGCAAGGTGTCGTCTTGCTTTGGGACGAGGATGACCGGAACGGCACACGGACTCAGGCTTTCACGAACATGTCCTTTGGCGAGGAGTTCTTGAATTTGGCGCTCGATCTCCTTTGTCTCCTCGGGGTTGGTGCGGTATGGCGCTCTATTGGGTAGAGGGGCGCCGGGAATGAGATCGATGCAATGCTTGATTCCACGGAGGGGAGGGAGTCCTTGAGGTAGCTCATCCGGAAAAACATCTTTGAATTCCTGCAAAATAGACAACATAGACGGAGGAACTTGGGTTAAGTCGTTAGTGTCTTTGTCATCTCCTTTGCATAAGAGCACGAAGTGAAAAGTGGATGGGTTTGCTCTCACTTATCTCATCTCACTTTTGGTGGCTAATAAGACTACGCCGGGACTCGCTCTTTTCCCTTTGTCACTCATATTTGGCTTTTGGCTCTCACTCACGTGAATGTGGTTCGCTCTCTCACCACTCAACTAACTAGAGGATTGTTTTTCTTGCGCTCTCACAAGTGTCTTGGCATTGTCGGCGATAATTTGGCTTGGGGTCATTGGGCGGAGCACTAGGATCTTATTGTTCCATTTGAAGCTATAGTGGTTGGTGCCCCCATCATGAGTAACGGCCTTGTCAAATTGCCAAGGACGGCCAAGAAGTAAGTGGAAAACCGACATTGGCACAACATCACAATCCACCGTGTCCTCGTAAGAGCCAATCTTGAAGGATACTTGAACCGTGTGTTGAATCTTCACGGTGCCGGAGTCACTAAGCCATTGCACATGGTAAGGATTGGGGTGCTTCTTGTAAGTCAAGTTGAGTTTCTCACATAGCTCCTTGCTTGCCAAGTTGTGACAACTCCCACCATCAATGATTACCTTGATTGATTTGCCATTGATGCCGGCCTTTGTTTGGAACAAGTTGCATCGTTGAGCGTCATCACCTTGGTTGATTGTAGTCAAGACTCGAGTGACAACTAGAGTGGGGTTGGGATCACCATCACAATAGATGTAGTCATCGTCTTCATCCAAGCTTTGCAACGTGGCCACCTTGTTCAATGTGTGGTACTCGTCTTCGCTCATAGACTCATAGTCTCCATTGTCATTGACGATCATCACCTTCTTGTTGGTGCACTCAAATGACTTGTGCCCTTGACCTCCACACTTGTAGCAAGTGATATATGACTTGGCGGCTTGGGGTGAGGGCGTCGTCTTCTTGGAGGTGGTAGGGGGTTGCGGTGTAGAACTTTTGACATTGCCTTGAGCTTGGACTTGAGTCATGGGTTGTGTTGATGATGAAGCTCTAGTGGCGAAGAAGGACTTGGCCTTGACATACTTGAGCTCTTCCGCGACTTGGCGCTCGGCCTTCATGGCTTGATGAACTAGCTCAACAAGGTTCTCATAAGGTTGGAATTCCACTATCTTCTTTATGGGGTACGTGAGGCTGTGCCATTGATTGTTCCTCGGACTCGACAATGTTTGCGCGAGAGAGAGTTGACTCCATCTCCTTGTAATACTCGTCGACCGTCTTGAGGCCTTGTTTGAGCTCTTGTAACTTCTTGTACAAATCGCGCGCATAGTGATGTGGCACAAAACGCTTGTGCATTTCCTTCTTCATGTCATTCCATGTGTCGATTGGGTCTTCAAAGGAGGCTTGGAGTTGTTCCCACCATAGTTGCGCATAGCCTTCGAGCTCTAGGGATGCGAGGTCAACTCGTCTGTCTTGTGGCATCTTGTAGACGCGAAATAGTTTGGAAACTTTGGATTCCCATGCAATGTAGTCCTCCGGGTCGTTGGTGCCATGGAACTTAGGAATGACGAGCTTGGGAGGATTGAAATGGTTTTTGTGCTCATCCTCATCATCATCATCATGGTGGCGATGGCGGTCTCAGTGACGATGCCTTGGTTGGTGTCGTGGGACATAATGCTCATCGTCTTCAAGAGCAACATGATTGTTGTCCAATTGCACTCGTCGGGCTCGATGTGGAGGTAGGTCATGATTATGATGTCGATTATCCTCATGGCGGTGTGGGGGCTCCAAGTTAGCATTTGGGATTGGTATCTCTTGTCGATGGCGATCTTGATGGTGTTGAGGGTCTAAGTTCGCTTGATGGTGAGGCGCTTCTTGACGATGTTGGTCTTGGTGTTGGTGAGGGTCCAAGTTCGCTTGTTGATGAGGCATCTCTTGGCGATGGCGATGTCCTTGATCATTCTCACTCCGTGCGTGGCTTCTTGCGGTGGAGTGGTGAGAGCTTCGCGAACTTGACCTTGAAGAGCGACTATGATCTCGATCGAGGAGCTTGCTCATGGAATCTTGGATTTGAGCGAAACGCTCATTGTTTTCACGTTGCGCGGCTTGATGGCGCTCCTCATAGCGGCGTAAGTTGTCGTCGATGTACCTCTTGAGAGCCTCCTCTTGCTTGCTCATGCCGGTGTCTTGTTCTTCCCTAGCCATGATAAGAAAACACAAGTGATATGTGGAATATGTGGTGGCTAATAACCGCTCTTACCTTTGGTTGATAGTATTGGACAAGTGGGCTTGCCTTCCGAGACAAAGGTGTCACAAGAGTAAGAGTTGGTTGATTAGCAATCCAAAAGCGACTCACACACACACTTATGAGGAGCTTAGGTATGGCAAAGTGGCGAGTCCGCTACAAATTGGTGCTCCCAAGATTATGATATGATCACTTGGTGTCACACTAGTGCAATGCTCACACTTTTAAGAGCTAGCTCCTAGGAAAAAGTTTCGCGAAAAGGAAAGGGATGTTTCGTAAGTTATACCTTTGGTTGCGTCGAGGAAGCGACACGAAGCTGAAATCGGTGAAGGGTCATGCTGGCGGTAGCACCGGCCGAACGGGCGGTAGTACCGGCTGCGGGCGGTAGTACCGGGTGTTCTGACGGTAGTACCGCCGACGACGAACTGCGCGGCCTGCTTGAGCTGGGAGCGGAAATGGCCTCCGGGGAAAACTTCAATCCGACGAATTACATGATAGTTACATGATAAAAAATGTTTTTATAAAATCAGAATTTTACATGTAGATTACATGATAGTTACGTGAATAATACACATGTAAAAAACGAATTTTACATGATAAAATGCTTTGTAAAAACCGAATTTACGCTTGTAGGAATGTGTTTTACGTCGCAAAAAACATCATAGTTACAAGCATGGGAAATTAGAATAAGTTGCATGCATGATAGTTACATGAATAATACACATGTAAAACTCGAGTTTTACATGGTAATTACGCTATGTAAAATCAGAATTTGCCAGATACAACATGGGACATATACAAGTCTGCACCCACAGACTGAATCAAAATTCAGGCTACAAATGCTAGAGAAGAACATATACATGAGAACATGTACAAAAAGACAACATATCTGCACCCCCACACTGAAGCAAAATTCAGACTAGTATCTGACAGGAACAAAATTCACACTGAACATATACACTGAACAAAATTGCTAGAGAAGTCTGCACCCTTGATTCCATCACCCCCCCACCCTCCTCTCCTCCTAACAAATTTCAGACTAGTTTGACAGTCACACGACGCACGAGCAGAGCACAGACAGTCACAAGACACACATGCCCTCATGACAATTTGATCCATGGCGGACTGGTTCGTTGTCCACACATCTCACCCACAAAAAATCCATGGCAGACATCTACACAGCACGCCAAATCCATGGCAGACACAGAAACGAAAATCGATGGACATCTATAGAGCTGACCAACCAATCCATGCATGACAGACATGAAAATCAGAAATGAACAGAGCACAAACCTGAAAAAACTCAGCACGCCGCGGCACGGGAAGTAACCGTCGACGAAGCAGTCCTCTCCGCTAGACAAGCTTGCGTCCTATCCGCCGCCGACGAGCTCGCGTCCTATCCGTCGTCGACGAGCTCGCGTCCTCTCTGCAAACGACAAGCTATCGCCCGCTCCGCCACCGACAATCTCAACCCTAACGAACTGGCGCAACACCCCCCAACGAGCTCGCACCCCTGCTCACGCCCTCCCTTGTCCTCTCCGGCCCGCCGAGGAGCTCGGGCCCCTCCTCCCCTTTTCCGCCTTCACCGTTCCTACCCGCTCTCCTAACTGATTTTCAAAGTGCAAAGGAAAAAGAGGAAAGGGAGACCTCTAGAGTGACAGAATATAACCGGTCGACAAAAAAATCGGCGAAACGGTGTGCCAGAGAGAAAAACGGACAGCACGGGAAGCCTCTGGACAACAAACCAGCACGAATCACAGCACACAATCGGACAGCCAGAAATTCGACTGTTGCCGAAAAGAGAATCAGTCGACAGATAGATAGCAAATCCGTAAAACATATCATCGCAACAATCGTCTCTAGTCGGCTAATATCAGGGAGTAACAACCATAAAACAAAGTACTTATAACATATGTTGCTCCAAAATTCTATGCTTAAGTCTGATAGATAATCTGCTTCAGTATTGAAGCAGAAGTACATACACTGGGCTATTTCTAACAAGTTGGTCTCCAGTTGGCTTAATACAGCAGCCATGACTAGTACACCGAAAATCCTTAAACTGACAAGTTACCGAGAATAGCCTTCACTCAAGGTTGACCTTTTGCTTCTTAGAGTGCTCCTTGTTTTTCTTGGCGTCACGGCGCTCCCGCTTCAGACCCTTTATGTCGCTTGTTAAGGCCAATTTTGAAACCTTTCAAACAGAATACCATGAATCAAATTAGTATGCCCATAGGTTACATTTAAATTTCACAACTGGTAGTAACAAGTTAGACACAAACCTCTTGGTCTGGAATGTAGACCCTGCCCAACTTGCCATCAACTGGATTATTGGTGACATTTTTCATCTGTAAAGATGTTGATGATAATTGTGAATACCAATACTGACATAAAAATTCTCAGTGAGAATATAATGGCAGAATGTTTCTTATGGCTAATGGCACAAGTTTGCAATCCACCCATCAGGATAACAATATATGATGAACAAAAAACAGTTGTTCCACTAAAATTACCTTCTTAGCATGACCAAGAGCCTTCATAGCTTCTTTGTGTAAACTCTCAGATGGACGTCGGTGCCGCCTAACTACCAGGTCCATTGAAGGCCCAACTTCAACCAGCTCCATTCTAGGAATAGTTGTGCCTGACCTTTTTAGACGGAGAGCACAGTGCACCATGTAGACAGTGGTAGGAGAAATTGCTGTGCACACGAATACCCGATCTACACCAGCAAGGTTCAGGTTCTCTACCACCTGTAGAAAGAACAAAAAGGTTGCCAATTAAGCTCAAGGGGTTATCTATGTCCTACACACCAACTTGTATATAAAGATGCACACCTCTCCTTTGAAATGATCAAGAAGCATTTCCTTCAAGTGCTTCAGCGCTTCACGCTCTCAAAGTGCTCCCCAATGAAGGCAAAGAAAGGTTTTGTCCCAAGTTTAGGAGCGAACTTCTTATCATATGCATATGATTCTATGGATTTGTAGTTCTCAACTCCTACTTCAACGAGGTCGTATATGTGGTGATCGTAAGTCCTTCCGAAAACAAGGTTGTTAGGCCTCTTCTTTGAGTGAGAACCATACTGCAAACACACAGATAGCAATGGTTGAAAACAATGGAAAATGGTAATCTCTATGTGTAATATACAAAGGAAAATTGAAAAATACATTATAACATTCATGGAAAAGGGTTCAGGTTTCACATAGGTGTTCAAAATTTGATTTCTATATACGAATACATGATCAAATTAAACTTTATTTTCAGGAGTGAATAAAAAATCCGAATTCTCGCCAACTACACAATGGGAACTGTAAATCAGATCAGCATAATATAACTTACCACCACGAGGCTGCAGTCAGATTTAAGGGAGAAGAACTCCAGGGAAGTTTCACCCCCGCTCTCAAACGGCCTGATGTTGCCGTTCTTCTTGGTGTACTTCACAGCATGATCACGCTTCAGGTGAAAAAGATCTGCCAGCACAGAGTTCAAAACTGCGCTAGTCTTTGTACCATGGAGGATAAGCATCTTCTTGCCATTCTCAACCTGGAACAAGCATTAGAGCAACAGTTTGATGAGAAAACACACACACATACTATTCAAGTTTCTGGACACGGAAGGTTCCAAAGCAGCAGAGCCTCCAATAGCAACTAAAATTTAAGATCTGCAAGTGGGAAAATCATCTGTACAAAGCATAGTCTATGTGCATATGTGCTAGAAATTATGGCCATTACTATCGTGTGCCACTCTGTTCCTATCAAATATATTAGCAAAATACTAAAATATAGTAATGCGACACACTACTCGAAACTAATTTGAGAAATTGCTTAATGGGATACCAGTTTTCTATTGGCTGCAAAACCGCAAGATACTAATGCTCAAATACTACACAAGAAAATATCTATACTTCGATGTACTTATATTATATATCATGACAATGGCGTCCGCTTGATGAGAACGGGTGGAAGTAAACTGAAGGTAAATTTGCAACGGATGAGAACGGTAGGAAGAGAAGAGAAGGCTTACGAGCTTGGGCGCGTGCTTGAGGAGCTCGCGCTTGGCGCGCATGCTCTTGGGAACTCTGATCGCCGACATCTCGCTCCTTCGATCGAACCCAAGCCGCGAGGGGGAGGGAGGCCTCGGAAGCAGCAGGGGGGTCGCGACTGTCGAGTGAGAGGAAGAGAGGCTATGGGGCGAAACCTGCGTCGACGTGAGGGGCGGCCGGCGGCGTGGAAGGGCTGCAGGAGGTTGAGGCTCAGAGGGAGGGGAGCCGCCTAGGGTTCCAGGGTTTGTAGCAAGGAAAAAAATAGCGCGCTATGCAAAATAGCGTGGCCCTTCTCCAGAAGCTACAGAAGATATAGCGAGATATAGCGAAGTTATATGTAATATAGCGTGATGAAAAAAAAATGAGAGAAATAGCTCAAAATATCAAGAATTTCAGCACTACTAGCGAAGTATATGTAATATACTACAGGATCCATTGCAAAGTAATACCAGCTATAACAAAAAAACTACAGATTACTACAGCAGTACTACAAGCATAATTTCTATAGCAGTACCAACCTATAACCAAAAAAATTCAAGACCAGCATCTAGGTTTCAGCACTATCACAAGCATATTTCTATATAGAAGTCTTATATACAGATTACTACCACAAGCATATTTCTATAGCAGTTTACATACAGATTACTACCACTACCACAAGCATATTTCTATAGCATCTACGTTTCAGCAGTACCACAAGCAATATCAGAAATTGGACTTCAAATTCGTGGCATTACCTCTGCCTGGGACGAGGTCGGCAGGGGAGGAGGTGAGCAGCGGTGGGTCGGGACGGGGATGGGCGAGGAGGCCGAGGAGGAGGTCGGGCCGGGACGAGGCGGGGCGACTACGGCGTCGATGCACTCTGGCGGCGGGGAGGACGTCGGGCCGGGACGGGATGTCGGCGCGGGCTTCGGTCGAGGACGACGGGAATGAGGTCCGGCGGCGGGGCAGGACGTCCGGCGGGCGAGGAGGACGTCTGGCGGCGGGGAGGATGTCGGGCCGGGACGGGATCTGGGCGCGGGCTTCGGTCGAGGACGGCGGGAATGAGATCCGGCGGCGGGGCAGGAGGTCCGGCGGGCGAGGAGAACTTCCGGTGGCGGGGCGGAGCTGGGATGTGGCGGCTGGCACTGGGAGGAAGGAGGTGGCGGCTGGGAACGGGAGGAAGTGGAACCCTTGCGATGTGAGAAAATTAGGGAGGCACTCCTATCTCACGCGTTTAGCGTGCGTTATGCTAGCTCCGCGTATCCCTCCATGCTTGTCGACGCTAGCTGGGCCAGGCCCATTTAGGTCGCTGGCTGTTGTATCGCTCGCTCTCCGTTCTACCGTTTTGTTCGCTGGTTCGTTGCTGCGATTTTTTCTACTGTTTCACGTCTGGTTCTCTCCAATTATTTTTTAGCGCGAAAATAGGTATCAAATAAATGTTTATTTTAAATATAAACTTTTTCTATTATTTTAAAGAATTTTAAATAAAATATTTATCTTATTTGAATGATTTTCAAAAATGAATAATTATGTTATTTGAACGAAATTTTAATAAAACATTTATCTTATTTGAACAATTTCCAAACATGAACAATTATGTTATTTGAACGGATTTTCAATAAAACATTTATCTTATTTGAACGAATTTCAGAACATGAACAATTATGTTATTTGAACGAATTTTCAATAAAACATTTATCTAATTTGAACGATTTTCCAAACATGAACAATTATGTTATTTGAACAGATTTTCAATAAAACATTTATCTTATTTGAACGAATTTTAAAACATAAACAATTATGTTATTTGAACGAAATTTCAATAAAATATTTATCTTATTTGAACGATTTTCCAAACATGAACAAATGTGTTATTTGAATGGATTTTCAAAACATGAATAATTGTGTTATTTAAATGAATTTTCAATAAAATATTTATTTTATTTGAATGAATTTTCGAATAAAACATTTTTATGTTATTGAATTTTTTAGAACATTTATGTTATTTAAAACAAAGAAACCTACTCAATTTTTCCACAACATAAACATTTATTTAAAATAAAACTAAAAAGACAGAAGACAAAAAAGAAAATAGAAAATAAACGTTAAAAAAAGAAAAAAGAAAAATGCAAAGAAGAAAAACGAAAAAATATAAACAGAAAAACAAAAAATAAAAGAAAACCAAAAAAATAAAAATAAACAGAAAACCGAAAAAGAAGAAACAAAAAAGAAACAGAAAAAAAACGAAAAAGAAACACAGAAAAAGAGAAAGAAACAGGAAAACAAAAAAAAACAGTGAAAACAACCGGATTCGCTCTTAATGGGCCGGCCCATTCGCGACCGGGGGTACGCGGAGCGAAACAAGCTCCGCGGTACGCGGAGCATAGGATTCACTGAAAGGGTATGCAGCTCCTCGCGTTGGTGTCGGTCGACGTTGGGCTGGGCCACGGGTGGCATTTTCCTCGTGAATACGTCAAAGGACATGTCCAATTTCGAGAACGGTTCGCTCGCCTCTACGGGAAGCCACGGGAAGCACCTCCGGATGTGCTTCCTCGCATATGCCTATTTTGCTCGGTGGCTTCGTCGAAGCCTACAGCCAACGCATGCCGTTTGTTTCGTTTGGGCTGCTTTTTCCAGTGGAAAGCTAGCAAAAGCCCAAACAAACACCCCCTCAGTCCTCTACTCGACTACTCCTCTCCTCACAAACCTAACAAAATCCCTCCACGCTCTTCACAGGGGCGACGGTGGCGGCGGCGGCTGGTAGAGTTGCAGCGGCGGCGGGAGTGCTTCCTACACCGGCGGATCGAGTTCTTCCTCCACCTCGAGCTGCAGTGGCATCCTGAGTGCTTCTTCCATCAGCGGATCGACCTCTTCCTCTACGGCGAGTTGCAGCAGCGGCGGCTTCCGTGCTTCCTCAAGCTGGACCATCGGCGGAAGCTTCCTCTAGCAGAAAGGAGCCCACAATGTCCTCCACGCCGGGTAAGAACAAGATACCCTCGATCTGTGTTCCTTGATTCATTCGGTAGCTACTAGCTACGTGCAAGTGTAGTTCGTGGATGGATCCTGTAGTAGAAAAGATGGTAGTTCAATGGTTCCTGTAGTAGTTCATTAGCTAGTAGTTCGTTGATTCCTAAGCTTGCAAAAATGTCAGTTTGATTCCTAAGCTAGCTCTGCGTGTACAAGTAGAGCAGCATGTTCATTGGTCTACTTGTTTTGGGCAGTGACATCAACGAGTTCTTCTTGTTGCATAGCTAGCTTGTTTAGTTTTAGGCTAAAATTTGTATTCTGATTAAAGTTTAAACAGTTCTGTCTTTTCGAGTTTATTACTTTGATGTTCATGAGTTTAAGACTTTAAGCCTCATACTTGTATTCTGCCATGAATTTGGCCTTGACATTTGACTATATGGTTACCTGGTTAGGCATGTATTTGCTTCTGGACAAGCTTTTAGTGCTGAAATTCTTGATATTTTGAGCTATTTCTCTCATTTTTTTTTTCATCACGCTATATTACATATAACTTCGCTATATCTTCTGTAGCTTCTGGAGAAGGGCCACGCTATTTTGCATAGCGCGCTATTTTTTTCCTTGCTACAAACCCTGGAACCCTAGGCGGCTCCCCTCCCTCTGAGCCTCAACCTCCTCCAGCCCTTCCACGCCGCCGGCCGCCTCTCACGTCGACGCAGGTTTCGCCCCATAGCCTCTCTTCCTCTCACTTGGCAGTCGTGACCCCCCTGCTGCTTCCGAGGCCTCCCTCCCCCTCGCGGCTTGGGTTCGATCGAAGGAGCGAGATGTCGGCGATCAGAGTTCCCAAGAGCATGCGCGCCAAGCGCGAGCTCCTCAAGCACGCGCCCAAGCTCGTAAGCCTTCTCTTCTCTTCCTACCGTTCTCATCCGTTGCAAATTTACCTTCAGTTTACTTCCACCCGTTCTCATCAAGCGGACGCCATTGTCATGATATATAATATAAGTACATCGAAGTATAGATATTTTCTTGTGTAGTATTTGAGCATTATTATCTTGCGGTTTTGCAGCCAATAGAAAACTGGTATCCCATTAAGCAATTTCTCAAATTAGTTTCGAGTAGTGTGTCGCATTACTATATTTTAGTATTTTGCTAATATATTTGATAGGAACAGAGTGGCACACGATAGTAATGGCCATAATTTCTAGCACATATGCACATAGACTATGCTTTGTACAGATAATTTTCCCACTTGCAGATCTTAAATTTTAGTTGCTATTGGAGGCTCTGCTGCTTTGGAACCTTCCGTGTCCAGAAACTTGAATAGTATGTGTGTGTGTTTTCTCATCAAACTGTTGCTCTAATGCTTGTTCCAGGTTGAGAATGGCAAGAAGATGCTTATCCTCCATGGTACAAAGACTAGCGCAGTTTTGAACTCTGTGCTGGCAGATCTTTTTCACCTGAAGCGTGATCATGCTGTGAAGTACACCAAGAAGAACGGCAACATCAGGCCGTTTGAGAGCGGGGGGTGAAACTTCCCTGGAGTTCTTCTCCCTTAAATCTGACTGCAGCCTCTTGGTGGTAAGTTATATTATGCTGATCTGATTTACAGTTCCCATTGTGTAGTTGGCGAGAATTCGGATTTTTTATTCACTCCTGAAAATAAAGTTTAATTTGATCATGTATTCGTATATAGAAATCAAATTTTGAACACCTATGTGAAACCTGAACCCTTTTCCATGAATGTTATAATGTATTTTTCAATTTTCCTTCGTATATTACACATAGAGATTACCATTTTCCATTGTTTTCAACCATTGCTATCTGTGTGTTTGCAGTATGGTTCTCACTCAAAGAAGAGGCCTAACAACCTTGTTTTCGGAAGGACTTACGATCACCACATATACGACCTCGTTGAAGTAGGAGTTGAGAACTACAAATCCATAGAATCATATGCATATGATAAGAAGTTCGCTCCTAAACTTGGGACAAAACCTTTCTTTGCCTTCATTGGGGAGCACTTTGAGAGCGTTGAAGCGCTGAAGCACTTGAAGGAAATGCTGCTTGATCATTTCAAAGGAGAGGTGTGCATCTTTATATACAAGTTGGTGTGTAGGACATAGATAACCCCTTGAGCTTAATTGGCAACCTTTTTGTTCTTTCTACAGGTGGTAGAGAACCTGAACCTTGCTGGTGTAGATCGGGTATTCGTGTGCACAGCAATTTCTCCTACCACTGTCTACATGATGCACTGTGCTCTCCGTCTAAAAAGGTCAGGCACAACTATTCCTAGAATGGAGCTGGTTGAAGTTGGGCCTTCAATGGACCTGGTAGTTAGGCGGCACCGACGTCCATCTGAGAGTTTACACAAAGAAGCTATGAAGGCTCTTGGTCATGCTAAGAAGGTAATTTTAGTGGAACAACTGTTTTTTGTTCATCATATATCGTTATCCCGTTGGTTCGATTGCAAACTGGTGCCATTAGCCATAAGAAACTATATATTCTGCCATTATATTCTCACTGAGAATTTTTATGTCAGTATTGGTATTCACAATTATCATCAACATCTTTACAGATGAAAAATGTCACCAATAATCCACTTGATGGCAAGTTGGGCAGGGTCTACATTTCAGACCAAGAGGTTTGTGTCTAACTTGTTACTACCAGTTGTGAAATTTAAATGTAACCTATGGGCATACTAATTTGATTCATGGTATTTTGTTTGAAAGGTTTCAAAATTGGCCTTAACAAGCGACATAAAGGGTCTGAAGCACGAGCGCCGTGATGCCAAGAAAAACAAGGAGCACTCTAAGAAGCAAAAGGTCAACCTTGAGTGAAGGCTATTCTCGGTAACTTGTCAGTTTAAGGATTTTCGGTGTACTAGTCACGGCTGCTGTATTAAGCCAACTGGAGACCAACTTGTTAGAAATATCCCAGTGTATGTACTTCTGCTTCAATACTGAAGCAGATTATCTATCAGACTTAAGCATAGAATTTTGGAGCAACATAGTTATAAGTACTTTGTTTTATGGTTGTTACTCCCTGATATTAGCCGACTAGAGACGATTGTTGCGATGATATGTTTTACGGATTTGCTATCTATCTGTCGACTGATTCTCTTTTCGGCAACAGTCGAATTTCTGGCTGTCCGATTGTGTGCTGTGATTCGCGCTGGTTCGTTGTCCAGAGGCTTCCCGTGCTGTCCATTTTTTTTCCGGCACACCGTTTTGCCGATTTTTTTTGTCGACAGGTTATTTTCTGTCACTCTAGAGGTCTCCCTTTCCTCTTTTTCCTTTGCACTTTGAAAATCAGTTAGGAGAGCGGGTAGGAACGGTGAAGGCGGAAAAGGGGAGGAGGGGCCCGAGCTCCTCGGCGGGCCGGAGAGGAGAAGGGAGGGCGTGAGCAGGGGCGCGAGCTCGTCGGGGGTGTTGCGCGAGTTCGTCAGGGTTGAGATTGTCGGTGGCGGAGCGAGCTCGTCGACGACGGATAGGACGCGAGCTCATCGGCGGCGGATAGGACGCAAGCTTGTCTAGCGGAGAGGACTGCTTCGTCGACGGTTACTTCCCGTGCCGCGGCGTGCTGAGTTTTTTCAGGTTTGTGCTCTGTTCATTTCTGATTTTCATGTCTGTCATGCATGGATTGGTTGGTCAGCTCTATAGATGTCCATCGATTTTCGTTTCTGTGTCTGCCATGGATTTGGCGTGCTGTGTAGATGTCTGCCATGGATTTTTTGTGGGTGAGATGTGTGGACAACGAACCAGTCCGCCATGGATTTTGTACTGTCAAATTGTCATGAGGGCATGTGTGTCTTGTGACTGTCTGTGCTCTGCTCGTGCGTCGTGTGACTGTCAAACTAGTCTGAAATTTGTTAGGAGGAGAGGAGGGTGGGGGGTGATGGAATCAAGGGTGCAGACTTCTCTAGCAGTTTTGTTCAGTGTATATGTTCAGTGTGAATTTTGTTCTAGTCAGATACTAGTCTGAATTTTGCTTCAGTGTGGGGGTGCAGATATGTTGTCTTTTTGTACATGTTCTCATGTATATGTTCTTCTCTAGCATTTGTAGCCTGAATTTTGATTCAGTCTGTGGGTGCAGACTTGTATATGTCCCATGTTGTATCTGGCAATTTCTGATTTTACATAGCGTAAAATTCTGATTTTACATAGCGTAATTACCATGTAAAACTCGGGTTTTACATGTGAAAGAGCATGGTTGCCCCATGTGTTGTTTTGGTAATTAATGACAATCTCTATGGACTAATGTGTGCTTTAAGTTATATTTGCAGTGTTGGTCCATAAGGAATGCTTGGACTCCATATGTTGGAGTCAAGGCTAAAAGACGAAGATCATTTGTTGATCGACAAAGATTATATATTGATCAAGGCTAAGTGCAAGTTGATCAACATACAAGACAAGCGCATGTGAGGGCATGTGAAGAAGAAGATCATTTGTTGATCAAGATCCTATGTTGTCCATGGTGGATGGCGTCACGTGGTGATCATCATCAAGATAAAGGCCATGTGAAGATATGTCGAAGAGTGTCTCTCCCATCTTGGTGTATGGGGGAGCAATATGCGAGCCTTCACCAAGCGGAGCAAATTCAAGGAAGGTGACCCACTTGAGAGTAGATCAAGATCGTCATCATCTAGCTCAAGTGGAATGCGCAAGGCAAAGGTATGATCTTGATAGGGTTTCTATTTTACCGGTCTCGCGGTGTAGTTGGGAGACCGGGTTTTAGGATAGGTAACTGTACTATCAAGAGGGGCTCTCAAGTGAGCTTTAGCGTATCGGTCGTAGAGAGCTCAAACCTTTGCATCCTTGGCATCATCTTTATTGGTTCCTATTTGGCTCTTATCGTGGTGTGATATTGGTGCTTGTCGTGCTTGTCATGACAAGCCCAAGGTCACCGAAAACAGTTCTCATATGTGTTCCCTATTGAGTTTTCGGTGTCGGAGATTTTGCCGGTCCTTCTATGCGAAAGGTTTCACTCTTCCATTTAGTAGCAAAATCTCCCTTGCTTGGTTTCAATATTCTCACATGTTATTGGGTAGCATTTGTCGTCCTCTTTCCAACAAAAGTGGTTTCGTGTCATTTGGATTTCATTTGCAAAAGATATGGTTTTCCGGTTTATAATAGAAAGGTTTTACCTCTCATCATTTGGCTTTACCATATCTTGTTGAACAATGATGTTTCTATGTATATTCTTGTAGTTCTCGTTGTGACGATTCCAACGAGTCCAAGATTACCGAAAACGGAGTTCGTATGTGGAAGATATTGCGTTTTCGGTATCGGTTGTTTTAAAAGCAGAATATTAGAAAAAAGGGAAAAAGAAAAACGAGCGCCGGCCTCACTACCGGCCTGGGCCGGCTCCCAGGCCGGCCCATTCGGCTGGCACCCCGGCCTCGCGCCGGCCTGGGCCGGTTCACCGGCCGGTTGCCTCTGTTGGCCCCCCGGCCTCACTCCCGGCCTGGGCCGGCACCCAGGCCGGCCCACCCGGGTGCTAGCCAGGCCTGCCCGCTTGCCTCCTTGTTCGCCGGCCTGCCTGCCGGCCTGGGCCGGCTCCCAGGCCGGTCGCTGCGGGTGGTGCCCCGGCCTGTCTGCCGGCCTGGGCCGGCTCCCAGGCCGGCCTGCTTTCCCTTCTAGCTGTTTTCTTTTTTAGCTGCACACGAAATAGCACAACGGTCGCATTTTTGGAGCCCCTATTTAAGGGGCTTCTTCCCCAAAAATAAACTAACCTTTTTGCCAACTCTTGAGCTATTTCCTCTCCTCCATTGTTGACCTCTTGAGCTTGGCTTTCTCTCTTTCTCTCCACTAGTTCGTGCTACTCCTTTGAGAGAAAAGAGAGAGGAGATTTAGATTCGTGTTTCCACCAATTGATTTCTCCTCTAAGTGAGGAGAACACTTTGGATCTAGATCTTTGGAGTTTCTTTGTGTTCCTCCTTTGTTCTTCCTCCCTAATCCCTCTCAAGTATTAGTTGCTTTGGTTGGATTCGGGTTGGAAGAACTTGACCACTTAGTGTGTTCTTGCCATTGCATTAGTTGCATCGGTTTGAGTTCTCCACGGTGATTCGTGGAAAGTGAAGTTGAGAAGCTTGTTACTCTTGGGTACTTTGGTGCCCTAGAGCTTGTTCCTCTAGGGCACGTTGGTACCCTAGACGGTTTGTTTTCTCGGAGTCTTGGTGGCTTACGGGATTCGTTGGGAGCCTCCAATTAGGTTGTGGAGGGAGGCCCAACCTTGTGTGCTTCGGAGCTTTGGTGGCTACGAAGACTTTGCCGGGAGCCATCAATTGAGTTGTGGTGTGTGCCTCGGCCTTGGGCATCGAGTCTTGGTGGCTAGGTGCATTTGGTGAAGACCCTCCAACTTGTGGAGTGTGAAAGTGCATGGTTGATCCCATGCATGGTTTTGGTAATTAATGACAATCTCTATGGACTAATATTTGCATTGAGCTATATTTGTAGGTTGTCCATTTGTTTGCTTGATCTCCATTTGTTGGAGTCAAGCTCAAGGGAAGAAAAGTGTTGGGTTGATCAAGGCTTTGTGCGGGTTGATCAACTCTCAAGTTCAAGTGAAGATATGCAGAAGAGTACTCTCCCCATCTTGGTGTATGGGGGAGCGTCATGTGATTCTTCACCAAGCGAAGCGCAATCAAGAAAGGTGGTTTGTCTTGAGGAGATGAAGATCGTCTTCATCGACCTCAAGTGGATTAATGCGCAAGGCAAAGGTATGATCTTGGTAGGGTTTCTATTTTACCGGTCTCATGTTGTTTAGTGAGAGACCGGGTTATAGGATAGATACCGTACTATCAAGAGGGGCTCTCGACCGAGTATCGTGGTCGTATCGTTCGTGGAGAGCTCAAACCTTTGCATCCATGCAATCATCTTTATTGGTTCTTATTTGGCTTTTATCCATGTGAGAATATAGAGCTTGTGTTCATCTCCATACCAAGCTCTAGTTCATCAAAAACGGATCTCATGAATATCTTCTTGCGTTTTTTATTTCGGAGGTTTTATCGGTTTGTCTCTTCTACGAGAGGTCAAACTCTCTCCTTATGATTTCCTCCTCACATGATAGACTATGATGTGTATATGCATGATCTTGTAGGGCTTGTGTTTATCTTTGAAACAAGCCCAAGATCATAGAAAACGGAGTCTTGATGAAAAGCTTGTGTGTTTTCGGTGTTGGAGATTTTGCCGGTTCATCCGCTTGGAAAGGTCTCACCATTCCATCCCTCCGCACAATCTCCTTTGCTTGTTTTCATATTTTCAGTTTTTGTAGGGTAAGCTCTTGTCGTCCTCTTTCCAACAAAATTGGATTCACTCGATTCGGACTTCATTTGCAAAAGTTATGGCAGTTCTGGTTTTCACTGTTTTGATCTGGCCCGGAGATGGTCCGGAGTCTCCGGCCACACCGGAGTCTCCGGCCCCAAATGACCGGAGTCTCCGGCCCCCCTGATTTCGCTGCCGTTTGTGTCTGCTGTGGTGCGTTTCTGTATAGGGGTCCGGAGTGTCCCCGGAGAAGGACCGGAATCTCCGGCCCACCGGAGTCTCCGGCCCGAGGACCCGGAATCTCCGGCCCCCAGTTTTTCTCAGCTCCTTTTCATCTGTGTGGTGCGCCTCTGGATAGGGGTCCGGAGCTACCCCGGAGGGTGCCCGGAGTCTCCGGCCTGGCCGGAGTCTCCGGCCCCAAAAGACCGGAATCTCCGGCCTCCCCGATGACCCAGCAGGCCGGAGTCTCCGGTCACTTACTCCGGAGTCTCCGGCCTGGACAGGTTCCAACGGCTAGTTTTTGGGGGAGGCTATAAAAAGCCTCCTCCCTCCCCAAAACCTGGTTGCTGACTTTGCTCACCTGTTCTTGCTCTTCCCCTTTGCTCTAATCCTTGTGAGCTTGATTCCTCTCTTCCCCTCCAATGATTCTTGCCCAAACTTAGGGATTCAAGAGAGGAGATCTAGATCTACCATTCCACCAATCAAAATCCCCTCTAAGTGAGGGAACCTTGTGGATCTAGATTTGGGGTTGCTTTGTGTTCATCCCCTTTGTTCTTCCTCTCTTATTCCCTCCATAGCATTAGTTGCTTTGGTTGGAATTTGGGAGTGAAGGATTTGAGCACTTTGTGTGCTCTTGCCTTTTGCATTTGTTGCATCGGGTTGCTCTCCCTACGGTGATACGTGAAGATCGACGTTGAGAAGCTTGTTACTCTTGGGTGCATTGTGTTCCCAAGAGCTTGTTGCCTCTTGGGTGCATTGTGTACCCTAGACGGTTGGAGGTGCCGCGAAGTCTTCGCTTGTGGAGCTTCGGCACGATTGTGGGAGCCCCCAATTGAGTTGTGGGTGTGTGCCCCAAGAAGAGTTGTAAAGGGCTCCGGAATCCGCCTTGAAGGATTCCGATAGTGGAAGGTGAACCAATCCCTTGGGTGAGGTTCATCGGAGAATAGGGTGAGGCCTTTGTGGCATCTTGAGTAGGCCTCTTGTGGCGAGCTCACACCCCTCCAACGAGACGTACTCCCTTAACAAGGAGGAACTCGGGAATACATCCTCGTCTCCGCGTGCCTCGGTTATTTCTATACCCGAGCTTTACTTATGCAATTTACATTGTGATAGCCTTCGTGCTTGAAGTTCATATCTTGCTATCCCCTTGTTGCTTTAATTGCTTAGCATAAGTTGTTGGTGCACATAGGTAACCCTAGCATGTTAGGTTGTTGGCTTGGTAATTTAAACACATAGTTTTATTCCGCAATTATCAAGCCCCTAATTAGAAAAAGTGTTAATCGCCTATTCACCCCCCCCCCTCTAGGCGACATCCGGGCATTGTTTGTTCTTTCAGAGTGTGCTTCACCCTTGTAAAGGTTCTAGTTGTCAACCTCAACGGCAACATAGTGACAAGTGCCTCGCCACATTGGTGGTAAGACACAACGGAGATACGGTGTGCCATATTAGGGCTACTCGGTGTTTCACATTGGTGAACACCGCGCCGCTCCAACGGAGACTAGCTTCCATTGGGAAGTGAACTTCGGGATAAATCATCGTCTCCAAGTGCCTCGGTATTTCTATCCCGAGCTTCTTACTTATGCTATTTACTTTGTGATAGACATCGAGCTTAAAGTCATATATCTTGCTATCACCTAGTTGATCATATTGCTTAGCATAAGTTGTTGGTGCACATAGGTAAACCTAGCTAGTTTAGGTTTTGGCTTGATAAATTAAACGTTAGTTTTATTCCGCATTTATTCAAGCCTTAACCGTAATAATTTTAAATCGCCTATTCACCCCCCCCCCCCTCTAGGCGACATCCGTGTCCTTTCAATTGGTATTAGAGCGGGTTCTCTCTTTATAGGGCTTCACGGCCTAGAGAGTAAAGATGTCGTCTAGTGGTTTAGTGCACAATGATTCTTTAATATTCGATGGCACTAATTATAATGATTGGAGAAATCGCATGCTAGATTATTTTCGGGACATTGATCCATATATAGAGCAAATTCTAGATATGGGTTTTTCTCCTCTAGAGGATGAGGAAAATTCTTATCTAGATGATGGAGCTTCTAACGTGATTTTCAAGTCTTTGAGTAATGCAGTTGCTTTGTCGATCTCTCCTTATCGGAATGGCCATGAGCTATGGACCAAGCTTCAAGACAATTATGGTGTGTCCATGGATAGTGAGAATGATTGTTCTCACTCCACCTCCGGGCGTAATGAGTTCTCAACTTCTTCTACCTCACCTACATGTGGCAAGCCACAAAATAATGCAATGGTGAGTAGGGATAAATCTTGCAATAATGATAGTGAGCTTCTTCTAGATAATATTTCATCTCTATCTCATTGCAATGATTTATCTTTGGACTTAAACACATCTAGCACTATAAATGTTTCACATGCTTGTGTTGATAGTCCTTCCATATCTTCAAAAAATTACTTATATAAATCTAATGATGATGAAGAAAATTATGATGAAGATAAGGATAATAGTTTTGACCTCCTTATGAATAAGAGTGGAATGGTTGAACGTGCTCTTCAAAATGATAAAAATGCTCATGATAGTTTCATAGAATTCATAACTACCCTTGTTGGGTACAAGCAAGAATTAGATGATTTGGAAGCACGTGAAGATGAAAGTCTTCGCCGTGAACGTGGTTATGCAAACACAATTGCGGATCTTAAGGAAGCTCTCGAAGAAGGACAAACCACCAAGAAATCTCTTGAGGAGACATTTACTCTAGAGTTGTCTAAAGTAAATAAAACCCATGATAGAGCTCTCAAAGTGGCTAATGGCTTTAAAATAAAAAATGATGAGCTTGTTGTTGAAATTGTTAGACTCCGTGAGGCTAATAAGAAATTTGAAAAGGATGTCAAGTCCTTGGAAGATTCTCTTACACATCTCACTAAGTCCCATGATCAACTCCAAGCTCAATTGCTAAAAGAGCTTCCTACTTGTTCTCCCATTGCTATTAATGTTGATGCTTGTGCTACTAACTCTATTTCTTGTGAAGCATCCATTTTAAAGGAGAATGTTGAGCTAAGGGCTCAACTTAAATTGCTAACTAGCAATTATGAGATATTGGAAGAAAGCCATGAGAAGCTCTCGAGCTCTCATGAGGATCTTCTAGTATCTCATGATAAGCTAAAGTTAGCTCACGAGGCTATCGCTACCAAGGTAATATCTAGTGAGCCTCATGTGGACAATGGCACAACTTCTAATAAAAATGCTAAAATTCCATGTGCTAGTCCTAGTAATTCTTCATCTCACACTAATGCTAAATCATATGTTGAATTACATTTTGTGCCTAGTTGCTCTAACAATGAAGCTTCAACTTCCTCTAGTACTTGTGTAGCTACTAACCTTGTAGGGAAGACTAAAGAGCACAAGGCACAAGCCACTTCTTTGAAGAAAGATGTGGAGAAACGTCATAAAGGGAAGGCCACACTTGACAACATGTTGAGTGTACAAAAATCCCCCAATGACAAGAGTGGACTTGGATTCAACTCCAATATCAAGAACAAGTCCAAGAGTAGCAATAAGAAGGGCCAAGAACAAGTCAATCACTCGGCCAAGATTGTTTGCTTCAAGTGCAAAATTGAAGGGCATCATGTTAGAGACTGCCCAATTAAGAAGAAGCCTCTTAGTGAGAAGCAACTAGGGAAGAGGCCTATTGTTCAATCTCTTGCTCAACCTCGGGTTGAACAAAGGCAACCTCCTAAGAAGACTCAAGTCATTGCTCCTCAAGTTGAGGTGCCTATTAAGAAGAAAGAAAAGAGTCGATATTGCTACTTATGCCGTGAGAAGGGCCATTTGGCCTCTTCATGCACAAACGGTACTCTATCCAACCCCATAATTATTGATGATGTTTATTCTCTTAGGAAGGATAGGGTTGGCAATGTGTTTGCCAAATATGTGGGAACTCAAAGTGGTGTCAAGAAAAGAACCATTTGGGTTGCCAAGCCTATTGTGACTAACCTCTTAGGACTTGGTTGGGGACCAACAAGCTCAAACTTGATCAATAGGTTGTGATGAAGGACATTGGAGACTTGGCTATCCTTGAAGAATTAAGGGATCTTCTTGATGATTATTTCCACTAGCCAAATTATTTGGATTATATTGTCATATCTCATATCCAATGCTCCTTCTTGCGGTAACTTATATTTAAATTATATATATTCATTGAAAGTTGCTTGCTCCCTAGCATGTGTTAGTTTTGTTCCTAGCATGTGCTTGTATATGTTGTGCTTATTACTTACCTTAAACAATCAAGTTTGTGTATGTTAATGTGCGCTCCATATATGTGTAAACTTTGTGTTGAGTCCTTATTGGATCTTGTGTTGATTTCAATGGGCTCTTTTGAGAAATTAATGGACTATCCCATTTTGGGGGAGTGATATGCTTTGTGCACTTCACTAACCTAAAAATGTGTGTATATGAGTAACACCACCTAGTATTGATATATCAAGATTATCTAGTAACTATGTGGTGTGTCATGCTCATGAGAAATTCAAATTTATTTGCCTCTTGTTAAGAAGAAATGAATTATCACATTGTGGGGGAGTAATAAGCTATGTGCATATTACAATCCTACAAAATGTTAACATTTGAGGCTTGCCACTTAGATTTGATATTGTAAATTATCTTATTCCTATGTAGCATATTAGCTCGAACAAGTTCCAATTTGCTTTCTAGCTATCGTTTGGCTCTTGTTTGTGTGAGTTTGCTTGGTGTGGTTTTTCTCTAAAATGCATTTCCATACATTAGTTGAGAAACCATTTGTTCCATATTATTCTAACCATGGCATTGCCGGTTGGTTTGAATAGTTGGAACTACCAACAAACCTTATTAAAATATGGTGTTTTATTTCTTATCCCTTGCCATATGTTTTATCTTGTGAGGATATTCTTGGATACCTCTATCACCGGGAAAATAATTCCAAATGGTCATTGTCCTTGGACAATCCATACTTATGGTTATGATAGAATATTTTTGATTATCCTTACATGGGCATTGGCTTTTATTTGCCCCATCTCTTGCCAAAATATTTATTTTGACTCCCATTGCCTTCCTTGCCTCTTGCTAGGATCCTAAACCTCAAATTGGTAGTGTTTAGTGTTGTAAATAAAATATGAAGAGTAATGATCCCTTGTGCGTGCATTTTGTATTCAAATGCAAATATCAAAAATAATGCATGAATCTTGGGGGAGCATTTCTTTTATTTAGAACAATATCCTATCTATCACTATTTGATCCTTTCAATTGGCATTTGATTTCTATCGTATGTGTTTATGGAAGACAAATCTTTTTTCTCTTGATGCTTTGTGCCATCATGAAAAGTATAGAGGGTGTTTGGTTTATTTAGTGTAACCTCGCTCTCTTTTGGGAGTCTTGCCTTCTCATATCTTGTTTTATGTTTATCCTATAGAATGAGAAAACCCTTTGAGCATATCTTTTTCTTTCATCTTATATGCTCATTGGCCTTGCCTAGGTACCTTCAATTGGTATTAATTGGAATTTAATATCTCCTCCATAGATATTTGTTCCAATTGATATTTATTGTGAGAATTTTGATACCTTACTACTTTATTTTACTTTACTTGATTCCGGTCAAGTATTATCCTCTTCTTGGTATCTTGTCTCCTAGTTGGTATCTTATTTTTCAATTGGTGTCTTATCTCTCATGTGTTGTTTGATTTGATTCCTATTGATATCACACTTCATGTGTTGATGTGTTTTGGAATCAATCATATGTTGATTTGATTTTTCCCCAATCATGTGTTGATTTGGATTTTGATATAATTTGGACAACCTTTTTGTGTCACACTTTGGTATGCTCGCTTCTTGGTTCACTTGGTGTTTTGTCCAAATTGTATCTCATTTGGTTCTTGTAAGTCCATGCATGCATATTTACTAGTATATTTATTTTATGGCATGCTAGTCTTTCTTGATCCAATATATAGGGGATACTCCACCAAATCCTAAATCGGCTAAGATGTGCATGAAATTCAACTTCATATCTATATGCACATATTTATGTGGAGTGTTTCCTATGTATTGTAGTGTATCTAACTACTATGGAACCCAATGAGTTTGGGAACCATATTGTACTTGAATTATGTTTTAGGTACAATTGAGAAGCGTTGGGTGCTTGCCCCATTCATAAGGAAGGTGGTCTCACCATGTGATTTGAGGAGTCAAGCTATGATGACTAACAAAAGATCATCTTCGTCACCACCAATGCATATCGGTAACAAGTATCTATCTCATGCATATCTTTCTTGTATTCAACCTTGTGTAGGTTGCCTATTGGCATGAAAACTTTAAATGTACAATTGTTGTGGTTTTGGATTATTTAGTTCACTTGATATATCTTTGTGATATTTGTGACTACATTGCAAAAACACTCCTTCAATTGGGATTATTTCTTTGTGATACTTGTTGCCTATCTCAAAGCATTTCCACTATCTCTTGTTCCCTTAGTGATATGTGTGATGCATTTGATGTGTTTGAAGTTCATTTGTATACAATGAGATAAATTTGAGCTATGTGCTATACTTTTAAGCAATAATCTCTTCTTGTATATTCATGACTTCCTGTTGGTTACCATAGTCTCATCTCTTCGACCATTTTATATGTGCAAGTTTCTTTGTCGACGAATATCATTGTCTACTTAGAAACCTATACATATGAGAGAGGTCACCTTTTATTTGGTATCCTACTTTCTTTCTAGCCACCTTGTCTTTTATCTATAATTCTTTGGTGGCTCCAAGTTTGTCTCGTGAGTGCTTGTCTTACTTCTACTCGCATCTTTGCGCACTCACATTCTATTGAAGATTTTTCTCTTCATACTCATCATGGTGAGTATGTCGATTTTGTTGGCTAAGTATTCTCACTTGCTCTTTGTTATTTTTCGATTGGTTGTAATTTCCAATTGGTATCTTCGAGCTTGTGAACATTTTTTTCTTCTTTGTAAAGTTGTGTGTGTCAATACTTGATATATAACTTATCTCCATTTGATTAAGACTATGTGTCTTACCAAATTAATTGTCTTGTCACACACACATACTCTTGGTTGGGCCTTTCTAAATAATTTCTTTTAATGGGTATCTCCTTATGGCTCAACCACATCTTTGGTGCAAGTGTTTTTGTTTTGCTTTAATTTCTACATCCTTGCACTTGGTGAGTGTTCTAGATGATTTTGGGGGAGCAAGGATTCCATATTTGTGCACTCCTCAATAGTGCATGAACATTGGGGAGCTTCTCTGTTTTTATTTAGAACTCTCGCCTTGGATCTTTTTGATTGCCTATCTTCTTTGTGGAGATGTTTAGAATGACTTCATCTTATTTGCAATCTTTGATCCTCAATATAGTTTGATTTCCTCTAACTATTCGTCAATGGATATGTGTATTTGATTCCACTCACATTTTGAGAAATGCACACTTTATGGAGAAATTCATACTATATTGGCTTTCTAAATTTTTCTTCCCATTTCGGCAATCGATGCCAATGGGGGAGAAGTTTTAGAGGGTTTAAGGGAATTTGGATCTTATGCTTTCGTTTGGTTCTTAAGCATTTGCCTCTCATGCTCATGCACCCTTGTCTTGCAAGGTTGCTTAATTCATTATATAAACCCTCTCAAAAGGGATTGTCATCAATTACCAAAATGGGGGAGATTGAAAGAGCATGGTTGCCCCCATGTGTTGTTTTGGTAATTAATGACAATCTCTATGGACTAATGTGTGCTTTAAGTTATATTTGCAGTGTTGGTCCATAAGGAATGCTTGGACTCCATATGTTGGAGTCAAGGCTAAAAGACGAAGATTATATGTTGATCAAGGCTAAGTGCAAGTTGATCAACATACAAGACAAGCGCATGTGAGGGCATGTGAAGAAGAAGATCATTTGTTGATCAAGATCCTATGTTGTCCATGGTGGATGGCGTCACGTGGTGATCATCATCAAGATAAAGGCCATGTGAAGATATGTCGAAGAGTGCCTCTCCCATCTTGGTGTATGGGGGAGCAATATGCGAGCCTTCACCAAGCGGAGAAAATTCAAGGAAGGTGACCCACTTGAGAGTAGATCAAGATCGTCATCATCTAGCTCAAGTGGAATGCGCAAGGCAAAGGTATGATCTTGATAGGGTTTCTATTTTACCGGTCTCGCGGTGTAGTTGGGAGACCGGGTTTTAGGATAGGTAACCGTACTATCAAGAGGGGCTCTCAAGTGAGCTTTAGCGTATCGGTCGTAGAGAGCTCAAACCTTTGCATCCTTGGCATCATCTTTATTGGTTCCTATTTGGCTCTTATCGTGGTGTGATATTGGTGCTTGTCGTGCTTGTCATGACAAGCCCAAGGTCACCGAAAACGGTTCTCATATGTGTTCCCTATTGAGTTTTCGGTGTCAGAGATTTTGTCGGTCCATCTATGCGGAAGGTTTCACTCTTCCATTTAGTAGCAAAATCTCCCTTGCTTGGTTTCAATATTCTCACATGTTATTGGGTAGCATTTGTCGTCCTCTTTCCAACAAAAGTGGTTTCGTGTCATTTGGATTTCATTTGCAAAAGATATGGTTTTCCGGTTTATAATAGAAAGGTTTTACCTCTCATCATTTGGCTTTACCATATCTTGTTGAACAATGATGTTTCTATGTATATTCTTGTAGTGCTCGTTGTGACGATTCCAACGAGTCCAAGATTACCGAAAACGGAGTTCGTATGTGGAAGATATTGCGTTTTCGGTATCGGTTGTTTTAAAAGCAGAATATTAGAAAAAAAAAGGGAAAAAGAAAAACGGGCGCCGGCCTCACTGCCGGCCTGGGCCGGCTCCCAGGCCGGCCCATTCGGCTGGCACCCCGGCCTCGCGCCGGCCTGGGCCGGTTCACCGGCCGGTTGCCTCTGTTGGCCCCCCGGCCTCACTCCCGGCCTGGGCCGGCACCCAGGCCGGCCCACCCGGGTGCTAGCCAGGCCTGCCCACTTGCCTCCTTGTTCGCCGGCCTGCCTGCCGGCCTGGGCCGGCTCCCAGGCCGGTCGCTGCGGGTGGTGCCCCGGCCTGTCTGCCGGCCTGGGCCGGCTCCCAGCCGGCCTGCTTTCCCTTCTAGCTGTTTTCTTTTTAGCTGCACACGAAATAGCACAACGGTCGCATTTTTGGAGCCCCTATTTAAGGGGCTTCTTCCCCAAAAATAAACTAACCTTTTTGCCAACTCTTGAGCTATTTCCTCTCCTCCATTGTTGACCTCTTGAGCTTGGCTTTCTCTCTTTCTCTCCACTAGTTCGTGCTACTCCTTTGAGAGAAAAGAGAGAGGAGATTTAGATCCGTGTTTCCACCAATTGATTTCTCCTCTAAGTGAGGAGAACACTTTGGATCTAGATCTTTGGAGTTTCTTTGTGTTCCTCCTTTGTTCTTCCTCCCTAATCCCTCTCAAGTATTAGTTGCTTTGGTTGGATTCGGGTTGGAAGAACTTGACCACTTAGTGTGTTCTTGCCATTGCATTAGTTGCATCGGTTTGAGTTCTCCACGGTGATTCGTGGAAAGTGAAGTTGAGAAGCTTGTTACTCTTGGGTACTTTGGTGCCCTAGAGCTTGTTCCTCTAGGGCACGTTGGTACCCTAGACGGTTTGTTTTCTCGGAGTCTTGGTGGCTTACGGGATTCGTTGGGAGCCTCCAATTAGGTTGTGGAGGGAGGCCCAACCTTGTGTGCTTCAGAGCTTTGGTGGCTACGAAGACTTTGCCGGGAGCCATCAATTGAGTTGTGGTGTGTGCCTCGGCCTTGGGCATCGAGTCTTGGTGGCTCGGTGCATTTGGTGAAGACCCTCCAACTTGTGGAGTGTGCTTCACCCTTGTAAAGGTTCTAGTTGTCAACCTCAACGGCAACATAGTGACAAGTGCCTCGCCACATTGGTGGTAAGACACAACGGAGATACGGTGTGCCATATTAGGGCTACTCGGTGTTTCACATTGGTGAACACCGCGCCGCTCCAACGGAGACTAGCTTCCATTGGGAAGTGAACTTCGGGATAAATCATCGTCTCCAAGTGCCTCGGTATTTCTATCCCGAGCTTCTTACTTATGCTATTTACTTTGTGATAGACATCGAGCTTAAAGTCATATATCTTGCTATCACCTAGTTGATCATATTGCTTAGCATAAGTTGTTGGTGCACATAGGTAAAACTAGCTAGTTTAGGTTTTGGCTTGATAAATTAAACGTTAGTTTTATTCCGCATTTATTCAAGCCTTAACCGTAATAATTTTAAATCGCCTATTCACCCCCCCCTCTAGACGACATCCGTGTCCTTTCAACATGTGTATTATTCATGTAACTATCATGCATGCAACTTATTCTAATTTCCCATGCTTGTAACTATGATGTTTTTTGCGACGTAAAACACAATCCTACAAGCGTAATTCGGTTTTTACAAAGCATTTTATCATGTAAAATTCGTTTTTTACATGTGTATTATTCACGTAACTATCATGTAATCTACAAGTAAAATTCTGATTTTATAAAAACATTTTTTTATCATGTAACTATCATGTAATTTTCATGTAAAATTCTGATTTACAAAACGTAATTATCATGTAAAATTCGGTTTTTACATGTGTACCTATCATGTAATCTACATGTAAAATTCTGATTTTACAAAACATTTTTTATCATGTAATCTACATGTAAAATTCTGATTTTACAAAACATTTTTTATCATGTAACTATCATGTAATTTACATGTAAAATCATTACTGTCCAAAAAACAGAAAATTCTAAAGTTGATTGGAAGCAAAGGTGAAGTGTTTGAAGGATTTTGCACCCCATGCTCTGATGGCAGGGTGCAGATTCCCAGTGATGCATGGGAGAAATTTGTTGCATTCAATGGATTCAAGACAGGACAGAATGTCATGTTTCTCTTTCATCCATTTGAAGACTATTTGGTCTCGGTGCGTTTCCAGATAACCATCAATCCAATTTGAAACTGCTGAATGTTTTCAGCAAAACTAGCCAAATCTATGTTAACTATCTATGTCACCCATCCAAATCACCAAAATGAGCCATATATGAACCTCACATGTGTGTGCGTGTGTGCACAAATTGTGTTGCGTATCTTTTTCTGTAAACCACATGATCATGTGTGTGTGTGTGCAATCCGTGGGTTTTCAGTGTGCAGATCTTTGTAGATTTCATGTTAGAAGAAGCAGGGGAGAAGACTGGTGTCAAGGACAGAAGAAGCTGCGTGATGTCTGTGTACCTGACTAAGCTGTTGGTTCTCCAAATCTGAATTACATGTCGGGAGACCTCCATGTTCTTGCTCCAGGTTAGTACTTCGTCTTCTGCTTCCTCCATTGTTCTTCCTGGAACGAGATCGGGCGAGGGGAACTGATTTGATTTGGATCTAACTGTGAGGGGAACTAATTGGATCGGGCTAGGCTAGTATTTTTCCTGGAACCTGAACATGGTGCGCGCAGGTAAAAGCTTTCTTGCAGGTCAAGAAGATTGGTTCGGGAGGAACAGAAAAAAAACCAATTTTACATGGGCGCCGTAAGAAAACCGGACAAAAGAAAACCGGAAAAAAGACAGGGGACCTGTTTCTGTGGAAAAACAGCTAGGGCGTTCCCATTGGTCAGAAAATCTGACTGCTACCCAATTGGAAATTCAGTCGATTGCTGAATAGACACTCCCTAGAAAATTAATGCGAGGTGACAAATCAAGTGTAACAACTAGAGAAATATTCTGGCTACAAACTTATTTTCCACAGATCACGAATTATTTCAATTTTACTACACACAGAAAGGAGCAAGTAAAGAAGGAGGGGTCATCATTTCCACTATGTCCAAAGCAGAGACACATTCTGCCTTGCAAACATCCATGGACTGGTAGCAACGACTATTTACAAGACAACAGTAGCAAAAATTGCACCCTTTAGTATATTGGGTGCACAGCCCAGTTGGCAGATTCATCTTCTCGTTATCCATGTCAGCGGCGATGATTCGGCCTACGAAATAACCATTTTTATTGCAATTATTTTGGAGTTATTAATAACAAAGAAGAAACAAACACTACAGGAAAGCCTAAATGCGCCGACGGCCAAAATCTACGCCGACGGCCTTTTGTCGGGGCAGTCGGCGTAGGTGCGGCCCAGGCCAGCCCGACGAGCCGCCGTCGGCGCACCCATGGCCGTCGGCGTAATGCCAGAGAGGCCGACGGCCACCGTCGGCGTCCAACGGGCCGTCGGCATAAGGAGAATGATGTTAGGGTTCATCCCTACGCCGACGGTAGTGCCGTCGGCACAGGCCCGGGGTTTTTTTACGGTCGTCGTTTTATGCCGCCATCTACGCCGACGGCAAAGCCGTCGGCATAGGTCCAGGATTTTTTTTAAAATTTTCATTTATTTATTACTCTAAACTATGTTTAATATGTTTTTAATTCATTTTTATGTATATAGCTACGCAGAATAGCGGTATCCACCCGCATAAAATGATGTCGCGAATATTGTCTCTCACACACCGTCGAAACCCCCACTTCGGGCGAAACGGAGAGAATCTATGCAAGATTGGGGTGGATCTAGGTTTTGGGTGTTCCTAGGTACTAACCCAGTACAACCAAGGAAAAAATTCCACTGGGCTACCCCCTTTCGACGCACGTCTATTGGGTAGACGAGAAAAGCCGGTATTTTCTCCAGCGGGTCTAGGGTTTCGCCGGAGAGGGGCTCCGGAGCGTCGGAATCACAACAAAACCAAGGTGGTGACATACCATGTGTGTACAAGTGTGTTGGGTGCTGTGGATGTCCAGGTTCCCACTCCGGGGTGTGAGCGGGTTCACCGGCATCACTTTCTCCATACCGATTTCGTGGACTTACAGCTCGAAACCCCCAATTCGGGCAAAACGGAGAGAATCTATGCAAGAGTTGGGGTGGATCTAGGTTTTGGGTGTTCCTAGGTAGTAACCCAGCACAACCAAGCAAAAATTCCACTGGGCTACCCCCTTTCGACGCACGTCTATGGGGTAGACGAGAAAAGCTGGTCTTTTCTCCAACGGGTCTAGGGTATCGACGGAGAGGCGCTCCGGAGCGTCCGAATCACACCAAACCCTAGGTGGTGTCCTAACATATGTGTAAGAGTGTGGTGGGACATTGGAATAGCCAACACCAAACTCCTAGGTGTGTCCGTCTTCACACACCACACTTATCCTGCACGAAGTTTCTGCTCTTCTAAGTCGGAACCCCCATTTCGGGTGCAACGGATGGACTCATGTGATAACATGGGCCCAAAGTGGGTTTTAAAATGATCATATGACACACCCTAACACAACCAAGTATAAAAGTCCACTGAGCTACCCCGTTTCGACGACCGTGGAAGGGGTAGATGACACGGTTGACTTTCGGTCACCAGCGGGTCTAGGGTTTCGCCGGAGAGGGGCTCCGGAGCGTCGGAATCACACCAAAACCAAGGTGGTGACATACCATGTGTGTACAAGTGTGTTGGGTGCTGTGGATGTCCAGGTTCCCACTCCGGGGTGTGAGCGGGTTCATCGGCATCACTTTCTCCATACCGATTTCGTGGACTTACAGCTCGAAACCCCCACTTCGGGCGAAACGGAGAGAATCTATGCAAGAGTTGGGGTGGATCTAGGTTTTGGGTGTTCCCAGGTACTGATACGTCCATTTTGCATCACTATTTTACATCATAATTCATCTTTATTCATTGATATATTTCATATTATGATGCAATACTTATGTTATTTTATCTCATTTTGCATGTTTGGCAATTATTGGAGATGCATCCACCAGAGCCTAGAATCAGCTGGAAAAGTACCTGTCAAGACACCTGACTTCGGAAGCTCCAAAAATTCCAGAAAAATTCGGAGATAAATATTATGGGAAATAAGCCATGTAGCCAAAAGGGCGCACGGAGGCGAGCTCCAGGGAGCAGGGGCGGCCCCCTGCCGCGGGCCCACCCTAGGCCACGGGTGGGGCCCGCCCCTGGCCCCTGTGGCCCCCCTCCGGCTCCCCTTTGGCGTATTACTTCTCTTTGACCTAAAAACGTCGGGGGTATCGAAGAGGAATTTTTCCGCCGCCTCCACGAGGCGGAAACCAGACAGAGAGAAGAAGAGCTCCGGCAGGGAGAAATCTGCCGGGGAATTTCCCTCCCAGAGGGGGGAATCACCGCCATCGTCATCGCCATCACGCCGGGCATCATCGGGATCATCATCAACATCATCTCCACCATCAACACCATCATCATCGCCGCCATCCCATCTCATCTCGCTGTAACAATTGTCATTGTGTTGTTATTAGTTCATCGGAATCGTATCCCGGGTGTTGATTACCACTTGTAGTTGATGCTTGAGAGTTTTATCGGTGAATTGTCTTTACAATCAGATTGTTGCCCTCATTCATATCACCTCTGATCATGATCTATATGATGTCTTGTGAGTAGTTCGTTTGGTTCTTGAGGACATGGGGAAAGCCTAGTTGCTAGTAATTGCATAATTTTTTTTTGAAATGGGTAGTCCCGGCCTCTGCATCTAGACGATGCACACAGTTTTGAGTAATATTTAATGGTTTGATTTATGTTGTGGTGTTATTCCTCTAGTGGTATCGCGTGAATGTCGACTACATGATACTTAACCTTTCAAAGGGCCTAGAGGAATGCATAGTGTATTTAGTTTGCTTATGGTAGGGTTGCAGGAGTGACAGAAACCTAAACCCCAATTTGTGAACTAGTGCACTAGGGAGCGTAGGGTCTCGGAGTTTAAGGCTATAGTTAGGTTTTTATCTTAATTACTTTCTTGTAGTTGCGGATGCTTGCAAGGGGTTTAATCATAAGTATGTATTTGTCCAAGTAAGGGCGGTGCATTAGTATAGGTCCACCCACACAACACTTTATCAAAACATTGCAGGTTAATCACCGGCGTGCAATGAAACTAGCTAGGCAGAAACTCCCATGTGTCCTCGAGAACGTTTTAATCTTCATACGTAACACAACCGGCATGTCCTTTGAGCTTAAAAGGATTGGGCTATTTGCTGTAATTATTGTAGCACTCTTTTATTTACTTGTTCTTTATTTGTTCTTTAAATCAAAAATCCAAAAACATTTCTTATTTAGTGCTTGCAATGAAACCTTGCTGAAAACCACTTGTCAACACCTTCTGCTCCTCGTTGGGTTCGACACTCTTACTTATCGAAAGGACTACGATAGATCCCCTATACTTGTGGGTCATCAAGACTCTTTTCTGGCGCCGTTGCCGGGGAGTGTAGCGCTATTGGTAAGTGGAACTGGTAAGGAACTCTTTTATTGTAAGTGCTGTTTTTATTTTTGCTTGTTACTTTGCTTCGTTATGGAGCACTCTTCACTTAATATGTTGTTTGGGAGTGACTCTACCACCACACCTGTAGTGGATAAGAGTCCTCCGCTCTCTGAAATTGATCCATTTAAAATACCCATGGGAATTATTGATCATGTTATGAGTAACCGTTATGCAGGGGATGGAACCATTCATCCAGGTTATCATTTGCTTTATATTAAAGATCTGTGTGAGCTATTTAAGATTGCAGGTATGTCAAAAGAGGTAACGATGAGGAAATTATTCTCAATATCACTAGAGGATAAAGCTATGGATTAGTATATGCTTCTGGATAATTCTCACTTGATGGATTGGAAAGAGCTTATGTCTCTTTTTATTCTAAATTTTATCCTCTTCATGAAATTCATCAAGATAGAAATTATATTTATAACTTTTGGCCACATGAAGGAGAAAGCATCGCTCAAGCTTGGGGGAGGTTGAAATCTTTAATTCTTAAATGCCCCAATCATAAGCTTCCTAATGATATAATTGTTAACAATTTTTATGCAAGGCTGCCTCGCTATGATAAGGATATGCTTGATGCCTCTTCTCTTGGATCCTTTACAAACAAAGAAGTTAATGCTAAATGGGATTTAATTGAAAGGATTTATCACAATGAGGAAGATTGGGAGATCGACAAAGGTAAAGAATTAGGTATAAATTATGAGTATGACTGCATTAAATCTTTCATGGAAACTGAACGTTTTAATATGCTTAGTACTAAGTTTGGGCTCGATTCTCCAATTGTTGTTGATCTTTGTAAATCCTTTGCTGACCATATTAATATTCCAAAAGAAAAGTGGGATAAGTATCATGAACCATTTAAAGATGTTTGTAAAACAGGTGTGCTTGCTAGTGATGATGTGCCTGTTCAAACAGTTGAATCTGTTTTACCTGCTATTTACTATGAAAAACCACCCTTTCCTATAAAAATTAAAGAACACTCAATCGTGGCTAGTGTGGTTAATAAAAGTGAAAGGAAAGCTTATGAACCTGATGAACAACTTGAAATTGCCTCTCCAGTAGCTTTGGTTAAAGATCTTGTAACTGAGAACGTCGATTGAGGTTCTATTTATTTTTGTGAAGCTGCTACTAACATTGTTAGACATGATAAAAGTGCAAAAGTTGTTTGTACTCCTGTTGTCTCTGTCAAAATAGGTGATCATTGCTATTATGGATTATGTGATATGGGTGCAAGTGCAAGTGCAAGTGCTATTCCTTATACACTTTATCAAGAAATAATGCGCGAAATTGCGCCATGTGAGCTTGAGGATATTGATTTGGAGATTAAATTGGCTAATAGAGATGTCATCCACCCGGTGGGAATTGTCAGAGACGTTGAAGTCTTATGTGGTAAGGTAAAATATCCAACTGATTTACTTGTCTTGGGGTCAGTTAAAGATAAATTTTGTCCTATCATATTTGGTAGACCTTTCTTAAATACTTGTAGTGTGTTATAGACTTTAAGAAAGAAAAGGTCTCTGTTCAATTTGCTGGAGAGCCGTATGAATTTAATTTTTCCAAATTTGCTAGACACCGTTATGATAAAGAATTACCTAATGAGGATCTTATTATTGAAAGAATAGCTTCTATTGCCGTGCCTCCTAATGATCCTTTGCAGCAATATATGGAGGAGCACGAGAATGATATGTTTATGCAGGAAAGAGAGGAAATTGATGAAGTCTTCTTCAGACAGCCGGCTATTCTAAAGCATGATCTACCTGTGGAGTCGTTGGGGACGCCCACGCCTCCAAAAGGAGATCCTGTTTTTGAATTAAAAGCTCTCCCAGACACTCTCAAATATACATATTTAGATGAGAAGAAAATATATCCTGTTATTATCAATTCTAACCTTTCAGCAAAAGAAGAGGAGCGGTTATTGGAGGTTCTTAGGAAACATCGAGCTGCATTGGGATATACTCTGGATGATCTTCAAGGGATTTCTCCATCCATTTGTCAACATACAATTAATCTTGAGCCTGATGCGAAGCCCGTTATTGATCATCAACGAAGATTGAATCCAAAGATGAAGGATGTGGTAAGAAATGAGATACTCAAGCTTCTCGATGCAGGTATAATCTATCCTATTGCTGATAGTAGATGGGTTAGTCCTGTTCATTGTGTTCCCAAAAAGGGAGGTATGACTGTTGTTGCTAATGATAATAATGAACTCATTCCTCAAAGAACAGTTGTAGGGTATAGAATGTGCATTGATTATAGGAAACTTAATAAGGCTACTCGAAAAGATCATTATCCTTTGCCTTTTATTGATCAAATGCTTGAAAGACTGTCTAAGAATTCTCACTTTTGTTTTCTTGATGGTTATTCTAGTTTCTCTCAAATTGCTGTTAAATTTGAAGATCAATAAAAAACTACGTTTACTTGTCCTTATGGAACTTATACCTATAGACGTATGCCTTTTGGTTTGTGTAATGCACCTGCTACTTTTCAAAGTGCATGTCTGCTATGTTTCATGGTTTTTGTGAAGAAATTGTGGAAGTCTTCATGGACAATTTCTCCGTCTATGAAACTTCTTTCGACAATTGCCTCTATAATCTTAACAAAGTTTTGCAGAGATGTGAGGAGACCAATCTTGTTCTCAATTGGGAGAAGTGTCATTTCATGGTAAATGAAGGCATAGTGCTTTGACATAAAATTTCTGAAAGGGGGATTGAACTTGATAAAGCCAAAATTGAACCAATTAAGAAGATGTCCTATCCAAGGGACATCAAAGGTATTCGTAGTTTCCTCGGTCATGCTGGTTTTTATAGGAGGTTTATTAAAGATTTTTCTAAGACGTTGCGGCCTCTTACTAATCTTCTTCAAAAATATGTTCCATATGTTTTTGATGAAGATTGTAAGGAAGCCTTCGAGGTACTAAAAAGGGCTTTAATCACCACTCCTATAGTTCAACCGCCTGATTGGAATTTACCCTTCAAAATTATGTGTGATGCTAGTGATTATGCTGTAGGGGTTGTCCTTGGCCAAAGAATTGATAAGAAGTTGAATGTAATTCATTATGCTAGTAAAACTTTGGATAGTGCACAGAAAAATTATGCAACCACTGAAAAGGAATTTTTAGCGGTCGTTTTTGCTTGCGATAAATTTAGACAATACATTGTGGACTCTAAAGTAACTATTCATACTGACCATGGTGCAATTAAGTACCTTATGGAGAAGAAAGATGTTAAGCCTAGACTTATTAGATGGGTGCTTTTGCTGCAAGAGTTCGATTTGCATATTGTTGATAGAAAAGGTGCAGAAAATCCTGTAGCTGATAATTTGTCTAGAATGGAAAATATTCCTCATGATCCCATCCCTGTAAATGATAGTTTCCCTAACGAACAACTTGCCATCGTTAAGGTAACTTCTCATGATGCTCCTTGGTATGCTGATTATGCTAATTTTATTGTCTCGAAATTTTTGCCTCCAAGTTTTACTTATCAACAGAAAAAGAAATTCTTCTATGACTTGAGGCATTACTTTTGGGATGACCCACATTTATACAAGGAGGGAGCTGATGGAATCTTGAGGAGATGTATTCCTGAGCATGAACAGGAGGAGGTATTGAGGAAGTGCCACAATAGTGATTATGAAGGACATCACGCAGGTGAAAGGACTGCACATAAGGTTCTTCAATCAGGTTTTTATTGGCCTACTTTATTTAAGGATGCTAAAAAGTTTGTTTCATCTTGTGATGAGTGTCAAAGGGTCGGTAACATTAGTAGACGTAATGAAATGCCTATGAATTATTCTCTTGTTATTGAACCTTTTGATTGTTGGGGGTTTGACTTCATGGGTCCTTTTCCCACTTCTCATGGTAATACTCATATTCTTGTTGCTGTAGATTATGTTACTAAGTGGGTGGAAGCTATACCAACTAAAAGTGTTGATCATAAGACCTCCCTAAAAATTCTTAAAGAAGTTATTTTTCCTAGGTTTGGTGTACCTAGATATCTTATGACTAATGGAGGATCTCAAATTTTAGAGAGACGTGAAAGTACAAGCCTGTGGGGTCGCTTCTGCAACTGGATAACTAGCACTGAAAATCGTCTTTACATCGGAGCTTTTAGAAAGGTTTTAGCCAAGTACGATGTTAATCACAGAGTCTCCTCTCCGTATCATCCTCAAACTAGTGGGCAAGTTGAATTAACTAATAGAGAAATTAAACTGATCTTGCAAAAGACCATTAACAAGTCTAGGAAGAATTGGTCTAAAAAACTTAATGATGCTTTATGGGCCTATAGAACTGCTTATAAAAATCCTATGGGTATGTCTCCTTATAAAATGGTTTATGGGAAGGCATGTCATTTGCCTCTTGAATTAGAACATAAAGCTTTTTGGGCTGTTAGACAACTTAATTATGATCCTAATCTTGCCGGTAAAACTAGGTTGCTTAAATTGAATTCCTTGGATGAGTGGAGAAACGAGGCTTATGAAAGTGCTCGTTTGTTTAAGGAAAAAGTAAAGAGATGGCATGATAAGAGAATTTTGAAAAGAGAATTTAATGTTGGTGATAAAGTGCTTTTGTATAGGTTTCGTCTCAGATTTTTCGCAGGAAAATTGCTATCAAAATGGGAGGGACCATTCATCATTGAGGAAGTTTATCGCTCCGGAGCTATAAAGATTAATAATCTTGATGGGGACAAACCTCAAGTGGTGAATGGTCAGCGACTTAAGCACTACATCTCCGGTAATCCCTTGGAAAAGGATGCTGATGTTATTCAAGTGGTCTCTCCGGAAGAACTCATCGAAACCAAATACCGGAAGACTCCAGAATCAACAAATGAATAGGTAACTATTTCGGTAAGGAAAGTGTCTCGGAAAATTCTAGAAAATTTATATTATTTATTTCTCGAAAATTAGGAAAATTTGGAGACTAGATGGAGTACGAGACGGACTCCAGGGGGCAGAGGCGGCCCTCTGCCGCGGCTCCACCCCAGGCCGCGGTGGGGACCCGCCCCTGGCCCCTGGACACCGCCTCCGACTCCGCCTAGTCCCGTCGTCTTCCTTTTATTGCAAAAATTTTCGCTATATATTTCCCCGAAAAGTTCGTGGCGACTTCATGAACTGGGCGACCGATGATGAGATCGCCGCTAGGAGGGCGGAGCTGGAGCGCAACGTGCGGGAAGAAGTGAGAAGGGCAGCATCACGCCAACCAGGAGGAAGGGCAGAGAATCCAAGGCCAGGCAACACCACTTTTGTGGGATCCATTAACCCTCGACGTGTTTATTCTCATGATGTTCCAGGGACAGTGCCGCAGCAGCAGGATCCCCATATTGCTCCATTGCTGTCGGAAGCTCATAGAGTGGCTGATCAGTTCTGTGAGCAGTTCCGTTGCTTGAAAGCGGAAGTTGCAATACTAGAGGCAGAGAATCTGGAGCTTCGCCGACGTCTTCAGTATTTCTTGACACCTCTGGCTGTGGTGCCGCCATCTCCACCGCGGGAATAAAATTCGAGCACTATGGGTAACGGCACTCCCTTGGCTTGTTCCAAGCTTGGGGGAGTGCCCTGGTATCTTTATATTATGTCTTTTATTTTTCGCAGTCTTGTGAGTCGTATCATGAGTAGAGAAGTTATCTTGTAGTATGGTTTTGTATTGTGTCTTGTCACTACTTGTGAGTCCTTTGTATCCGTTGGTCTATGGTTTTCTATAATGGAATATAAATGAGAAGTATCTTTTATTCTTCTGCACTTTATATTTTATTATGGCAGTCTCTCTCATCTGCTGATCTTGTGGTAAGTAATGATTTGACATTGGGTGCATGAGAAGAAGTTTATTTTGTATTGATAAGCATGGCTTCGTTTAAATTGCAATAATTGCTTTGGTGCTTGAGTAGAGAAGAAGAATTTGATTGCAAATACACTATCTTGTATGTCTTACATGCTTGTGAACCTTCCAGCTCATACACCTTTGTATTAGTATTATTTCTGACAGTGATGATAAGCTTTATGTTGCATGTTTGACATATTGTTTTTTATAGCATAGTTGATTTACATCTCTCAACCCTAGTTGTTTGCTACTAAGTGTATGGTTCACTCATGCATCAATTCCCAAAGCCAAACTTTCTTGCCAGCTGAGTCCACCATATCTACCTATGCATGGTATTTCTTGCCATTCCAAGTAAATTTGTCATGTGCTACCTTTAAAAAATTCAAAATACTTCTTTTTGTGCCTCTGTTTTTAAGCTCATGAGGGAGCAGTGGAGAGCTAGATATAACTTGTGACGAGCAAGGTCATTTCCCCCCTTTCACCCAGTGTCGATGGATTACGTCTTCACTTGAATCAACCCGAGAGCAGCTTAAGCAAAAATATAAATATAATTCACAATTCTCCTCCGCGCAATGCAAATCTGGGAAATCAGCCCCAAACATTGGACAGTGGTGAAACCAAGGAGAAAGAGGAGCGTACTCGCTCCTCTAAAAACCAGCTGCTCTCACAAGTCTAAAAACCTTGCTTGTCATGGGGGACTAGATAGCTTCTCTGTTGTGAAGCCGTTGACGGAAGCATGCATACCTCAAAATCATTTTACTTCTGTTTTAAAAACCAAAAAGCTCTAGCACATGACTAATCCCTGCTTCCCTCTGCGAAGGGCCTCTCTTTTACTTATTGTTGAGTCAGTTCACCCACTTCCTTCTACCTTCTACAAGCAAACCCACAGTGTTGAATTTTGATGTTAAGCAATTATGATATCTACATTATGTCTTTTATGTCTCATGATAGTTATTCATTTTTCTTATGTCAGTTCTAACTCTTTTGTTATAAGGATATAGCTTTGACGATTTGCAACTCGTGGGAAGATGACCGGATGGTTGAAGCATTTAAATGAGTCTTTCTTGAAATATGGGCTGATAAGTATAATTGTTTCTTAAGCAGAGTCTCGGTTTGTCTTTGCTTAATAAGTTTCTGTCTTATTTCACCTTAACATGTTGTAGTTACATTACTTGTCTTCAAGAAGCTTTATGAGAGAAAGGTTGTTGTTTAAGATATATTTGTGTTTGATGAGTAAATATTGATGCTTCATGTTCGTATTCTTTATTTATCGACACTTCACTCTATAAACCTGTGGCCATGTTTACCGAGTTCAGTTTTTGCTTGGGGCCAAGCGAAGTCTAAGCTTGGGGGAGTTGATACGTCCATTTTGCATCACTATTTTACATCATAATTCATCTTTATTCATTGATACATTTCATATTATGATGCAACACTTATGTTATTTTATCTCATTTTGCATGTTTGGCAATTATTAGAGATGCATCCACCGGAGCCTGGAATCAGCTAGAAAGTACCTGTCAAGACACCTGACTTCGGAAGCTCCAAAAATTCCAGAAAAATTCGGAGATAAATATTTTGGGAAATAAGCCATGTAGCCAAAAGGGCGCACGGAGGCGAGCTCCAGGGAGCAGGGGTGGCCCCCTGCCGCGGGCCCACCCTAGGCCGTGGGTGGGGCCCGCCCCTGGCCCCTGTGGCCCCCCCCGGCTCCCCTTTGGCGTATTACTTCCCTTTGACCTAAAAACGTCGGGGGTATCGAAGAGGAATTTTTCCGCCGCCTCCACGAGGCGGAAACCAGACAGAGAGAAGAAGAGCTCCGGCAGGGAGAAATCTGCCGGGGAATTTCCCTCCCAGAGGGGGGAATCGCCGCCATCATCATCACCATCACGCCGGGCATCATCGGGATCATCATCAACATCATCTCCACCATCAGCACCATCATCATCGCCACCATCCCATCTCATCTCGCTGTAACAATTGTCATTGTGTTGTTATTAGTTCATCGGAATCGTATCCCGGGTGTTGATTACCACTTGTAGTTGATGCTTGAGAGTTTTATCGATGAATTGTCTTTACAATCAGATTGTTGCCCTCATTCATATCACCTCTGATCATGATCTATATGATGTCTTGTGAGTAGTTCGTTTGGTTCTTGAGGACATGGGGAAAGCCTAGTTGCTAGTAATTGCATAATGTTGAGTAATATTTAATGGTTTGATTTATGTTGTGGTGTTATTCCTCTAGTGGTATCGTGTGAACGTCGACTACATGATACTTCACCTTTCAAAGGGCCTAGGGGAATGCATAGTGTATTTAGTTTGCTTATGGTAGGGTTGCAGGAGTGACAGAAACCTAAACCCCAATTTGTGAACTAGTGCACTAGGGAGCGTAGGGTCTCGGAGTTTAAGGCTGTGGTTAGGTTTTTATCTTAATTACTTTCTTGTAGTTGCGGATGCTTGCAAGAGGTTTAATCATAAGTATGTATTTGTCCAAGTAAGGGCGGTGCATTAGCATAGGTCCACCCACACAGCCGGCGTGCAATGAAACTGGCTAGGCAGAAACTCCCATGTGTCCTCGAGAACGTTTTAATCTTCATAAGTAACACAACCGGCCTGTCCTTTGAGCTTAAAAGGATTGGGCTATTTGCTGCAATTATTGTAGCACTCTTTTATTTACTTGTTCTTTATTTGTTCTTTAAATCAAAAATCCAAAAACATTTCTCTTTTAGTGCTTGCAGTGAAACCTTGCTGAAAACCACTTGTCAACACCTTCTGCTCCTCGTTGGGTTCGACACTCTTACTTATCGAAAGGACTACGATAGATCCCCTATACTTGTGGGTCATCAGGTACTAACCCAGCACAACCAAGCAAAAAATTCCACTGGGCTACCCCCTTTCGACGCACGTCTATGGGGTAGACGAGAAAAGCTGATCTTTTCTCCAGCGGGTCTAGGGTATCGACGGAGAGGCGCTCCGGAGTGTCTGAATCACACCAAACCCTAGGTGGTGTCCTAATATATGTGTAAGAGTGTGGTGGGACATTGGAATAGCCAACACCAAACTCCTAGGTGTGTCCAGCTTCACACACCACACTTATCCCGCACGAAGTTTCTGCTCTTCTAAGTCGGAACCCCCATTTCGGGTGCAACGGATGGACTCATTTGATAACATGGGCCCAAAGTGGGTTTAAAATGATCATATGACACACCCTAACACAACCAAGTATAAAAGTCCACTGAGCTACCCCGTTTCGACGACCGTGGAAGGGGTAGACGACACGGTTGACTTTCGGTCACCTGTTTAGGGTTTCGCCGGAGAGGGGCTCCGGAGCGTCGGAATCACTTTGCTACCCCCTTTCGACGCAAGTCTATGGGGTAGACGAGAAAAGCTGGTCTTTTCTCCACCGGAGAGGCGCTTCGGAGCGTCCGGATCACACCAAACCCTAGGTGGTGTCCTAACGTATGTGTAAATGTCCAAGATCAACAATTGTACGGAGAAAAGCTCGGGGTAGATATGCGAGGCCCACCGGACTAGGGTTTCGCTAGAAAAGGATAGCCGGAGCGCCGGAATAATTTGCGTGTGTCTAAATTATAATGTTTAAGATATTAATAAAACTGCATAAATTTATAATGGAATAAATTATAATGTTTAAAATATTAATAAAATAACTAATAATAGGAAAAAAGAAAATACCTATGCCGACGGCAAAGCCGTCGGCATATGTCCAATCTAGTCGTGCCGACGGCAAAGCCGTCGGCGTAGGTCCTATCCAGTCATTAGGTTAGAGCGCGCGCGCCCGTCCTCCCCAAATCGACTAAGTCCTCCCCAAATCACCACCGCCTCCCCGCCTCCCCGCCGCCGCCGCCCCGCATCCTCCACCCGGCCGGAGCTCCGCCGCCGCTGTCCTCCCCTCCCACGCCGCGCCGCCCGTCGAGGACCCGTCGCCGCCGTGCTCCCCTCCCCACCGAAGCTCCGCGGTGCCGTCCTCCCCTCCCCACCGAACCTCCGCGGCGCCGCCGTGCTCCACTCCCTCCCCTCCCTACCGAAGCTCCGCGGCGCCGCCGTGCTCCCCTCCCTGGTCGACGACACACCGCCGCCGTGCTCCCCTCCCCACCCTCGCTGCCCAACACGTCCCGGCCGTCGTCCCCAACCCCGCACCTCTTCTCCCTCCCACCAGCCCGCGCCCTCGCCTCCTCCCGCCGTCACCGCCACTGTACCGACGAGGAGCACGCCCAGCCGCCGGAGCAGCATCTCCACCTCGCAGGAGCGCCCCATGGCTACTCCCTGCAGCTCGGTAAGCCACATTTTTCTTTTTTTTTTCTGTAATGTACTATTTGTTGCAGACTATAAACCATGTTAGTTAAGCAATATAGTTAGATTAGGACAAAAAATCATGACCACCTCGCTGATCCGATAATTGCTAACCTTTGTTCATTTTCGGTTGTTTAGCTACTAGTCACAGTAGACAAAAAATCATGACCACTATTTTTTTCTTTTCGGTTGTTTAGCTACTAGTCACACTTGTGAATTTGTGTAAAAACAATAATTGCTAACCTTTGTTCATTTTGTACACTAGGCCCCGTCGTGACCACCTCGCTGATCCGATTTCATCGCTCTCCCGGAGGTTGCCGTTCTTTCGTTGTCCCACACCACCGTCGGTCCCGCGCGTCGTTGCGGGGCTTCTTCTCCAGCTGAGGAGGGGCCGCCTCGGTGCCCCTTCGTCGCCCTGCTTCTGGAGCACGTCCTCGACCTTCTCCGGCCACCGATCACGCTTCGAGGGTATAAATCTTTCACCTCTCTTGCTGCATAGGTTTATTTTGGTCTAGATCACCAAGTCAGTCGCGTAACCCGAGTCAGATCCCATCCGGAAGGGTTACAAATTTATAAATATGCAGGATTGTCCATCTTTGCATATTTATAACCGTAACACTTCCGGATTGTCCATGTTGGACAGTCCGAGTACGTGTAGATCGGGTCGTGTCCCATGTTCTACCCCTTCCCGAGACGGAATTTCGGCAACACCTCCCCGTTGTTCTTCGGATGCACACCCTCTCGGCTTGACAAGCTCGACACGTGTATTCTGAAGAACACAGCGGGGAGGTGCTGTCGAAATTCCGTCTCGGGTCGGGGTAGAACATGGGACACGACTCGATCTACACGTACTCGGGCGGGATAGGCCCCTACCTATTAGAAGTGTAGCTGAACCCTTGCATGCTGTAAAAGATAAAATTTGGCCGTAATTAATCTTGGTGTCATTGAATAAATTTATTATTACTTGCTGCATAGTATGAAATGCGTTGTTGTTTGGCTCCCAATAAAGCAGAGGATGGCTGATAATGGGTGGATGTACAGTGGCCGTGTTTCTGCGACTGAAAGAACAGATGAGTGGGCATGGAAGACTAATTTGCTAGTGAAGGAGTTAGCGCGTTGTTCAAAGGCAGGGGTTCGTCCACAGTGCCCTTGCACTCATTGCAAGAGGCGTCATCGTCAGGGAAAGGATGAAATGACTAAACACCTTTGGTTGCATGGATATATGCCTAACTACGTTACGTTGGTCAACTTTGCTCAGTACGAGCGTGACAGAGGTGAGGTGATACGGCAGTGGATCGATGGCAATGAGTACGATGGGATTAGATACTTGCTAGATGATCTCCGCGATGCCGACATGCCAGATTCTCCACCTCCACAGGAGGAATCGCCAGAATCGTCGGAACCGGGTGAACCAGAGGAACCGGAGCCAAACACGAAGGCCTTCCTTGATATGATGGCCTCAGCTAAGAGGCCTCTATACGAGGGTGCAAAGATTTCTCAGCTCGATGCCATCTCTCAAGCACTAGGTGACAAGGCCCGGTACTCCACCACCCGTGCAAGCTTTGAAGCTAATCTGAAAACAATTAGTAACATGTTACCCGAAGGGCATTGTCTGCCTAAAACCATGCACGAAGCGAAGAAACTCATCGGATCGCTTAACATGGATTATGAAAAGATAGATTGTTGTCCAAAAGGTTGCCTTCTGTTTTGGAAACAGTTTGCGGATGACAAGTACTGTAGCCTTTGTGGGGCCTCTAGGTATCATGAGGTACCGGGAGCCGATGGTCAGATGAAGCAGACGAAGGTCGCTGCGAAGATTCTTCGGTATCTCCCATTCATAAAAAGAATCCAGCGGCTTTACTTGTCCGAGGAGACTGCCACACAGATGACGTGGCACAAGAAGGGGAAGAGATACGAGGACGAGCACGGACGAAAAAAGATGGGACATCCATCTGATGGTAAGGCATGGAAGAACTTCGATACCAAACACCCCGATATGCCGGGGCCGCCGCCATTGTTCCCATCGAAGGACGAATTCTCTTTCACATACTACGCATCAACCCCGGTAAGTTCTTTGCCAAACAACTGGTTACCAATTTCCTTTGCCTCGCAAATTGCTAAGTCCATTTCAAACATGTAGGGAACGGGATGTTCGGAGAACCCAGAGTTTGGTCGGGCTTCTCCTCGTCCCTCGGGTTCGCGTGAGATCACAACACCAAATCGCCCCGATAGTTCTTCTCACGATGCTTCTCCAGGCTCTGCTATTGGTTCTACTGCGGCTACGTCGCGCCAACCGTCGCCTATTGATACGTCTCAAACGTATCTATAATTTTTGAGTGATCCATGCTTGTTTTATGTCATTGTCACATGTTTTTGCCATCTTGTTATATCATTTTAAGGCATTTTATTGGACTAACCTATTGACAAGATGCCCAGTGCCAGTTCCCTGTTTTTGTGCTGTTTTTGTTGTAGAAAGTTACTTCTGGAAATATTCTCGGAATTGGACGAAAATTTACGACGATTTTTTATTGAGGAAATAAGGACCGGAGCCAGAAGGGCGACCCCGGGAGGGACCCACAGGCCAGGGGCGGGTCCCACCCATGGGCCAGGGGGAGGCCGCGGCCACAGGTCGCCCCTGCCCTGTGGGGCACCTCTCGGCCGCCTCCGATGCTTATAAAATCATCCCCGAAGCAAAAACCCTAACCTCTGAAGGATTTTCCCAAATACGCAACAGAGCTCCGCCGTCATCGCCGACAAGTTTCGGGGGTTCAAAAGGTCCTGTTCCGGCACCCTGCCGAGATGGGGATCGACCGCCGGGGCCATCTCCATCAACACCGTTGCTTCCCGTGATGAGGAGGGAGTAGTCCCTCACCGGGCTGAGGCTTATACAAGTAGCTATGTGGTTATCTCTCTCTCCCATGATGTGATCGTTGTTGTGATCATGAGCTTTGTTAGTGTAGTTGAATACATGATGTTTCCCTATGTGTAATGGATATGATGTTGCTCAAGTGGATAATGAAGAAATTGAAGATGGATCAAAGCTCAAGCTTGGGGATGCCCCCATGTCACCCCCTCTGAATATCAAGAACCATCAAGCGTCAAAGCTTGGGGATGCCCAAGGCATCCCCTCATCTTCATCGACTATCATAAGGTCGTCTCCGTTGAACTTCGTTTTTATCACTTTACATGTTATGTGCTATGCTTGGAGCGTCTTTTTGCTTTCAGTTTTGTTTTGTTTGTTTGCTGGTCATATGCTTGTTGGATCCTTGCTTTGTTTGTGTGGGAGAGAGACACGCTCCGCTTTTTCATTTGAATACTCCTTTGCTTCGCTTATATCTTGTTGAGTATTCTTAGCTACTGTTTGTTTGCTAGTAAGCTCTCGCTTTTAGCTTTTATCTTGTTTAGAGCTGCTAGTTGTTGATGTTAAACTCTCTTGTTCTTCACTTATATTTGTTAGAGAGTTGCTATGGTTGCTTGGTTAATTTGTTAGATCGGTAAAATGCTATGCATGTGGTAGTGGTATGAAATAGAAAAAACCTGCATAGTCTTGTAGATCACTATGTGGATAATTTGATACTCTTCAATTGTTTTGAGGCATTAAAATAACTAATAGTTAAATTTTTTTTTGGTTAATGGTGTTAGAACTGATTAGTGCAGATGTGTTAGTAAAGCGTGGAGCCGTACTTCTCTGAACTAAACAACCTAAGTCAACAATGCTAATGTGTCATGAATTCTGCTAATTTGAAAATAAGTTCCTAGTGGGTAGTTACTGCAACGGTCGGGGAAGCCAACGGGGCACTTGTCTCGCCGCCACGATCCCTCTCGGGGTGTCTCTAACCATTTGTGGAACATTGAAACTGCTAGTTGTTTGCAATATACGAAATACATTATTGAGTTTTGGTTTTTGGCACTTCCACTTCCATATTTTGCTAGCCTCTTCGGTGCTGCGCAATTCCCTCTCTCACATTGAGATTGGTGCATACATCGCGAGTACATCCAACTCCGTGGGAGAACTTCATCCTGTTCTCCTACACATAAACCAACTATCTCCCACAAAACAGCCACCGTACCTACCTATCACGGCATTTCCATAGCCGTTCCGAGATACATTGCCATGCAACATCCATCATTACATTACATGACTTGATGTCATTCTTCATTACCACATAGTTTGCTTGATCATTGAGTTAGTGTGCTGCGTGGCTTGCCACATGTTATACATTTTTTCCACACTACGCTCAATCATGCATACTTTCTTTTATACATCATGTATTAGTCTTATGAGTTATGAGTACCAAAAGTGTGATGATCATCTTGTAAAAATGGAGTGTTGCCCCTACCCGTGAGCTTATTGAAAAGAGTCCAAAGTGGCCACATAAAAGAGTCCAAAAGAGACCAACGAGAGAAAATTTAAAAGAGCCACGGAGGCCACAATTGTAAAAAAATATAAAAATATAAAAGAGAGAGGGAGCAGCACTACTATCCTTTATTCCACACTTGTGCTAGTTAGCACCTACACTTCATTATAGAGAGTTTTCATGTTTCGTTTGTATAACTATGTGGGGAATTAACGTTATAGAACTTGGCTTGTATATTCCAAGGATGAGCCTCCTCAAGTGAGCTCTAGGTCTTCATGAGCAAGCAAGTTGAATGCACCCCCATTAGTTCCATTAGAGAGCTTTCATACACTTATAGCTCTATGTGCATCCGTTGCATGGCAATCACTACTCCTCATACAGTGTCAACTACGGGACTTCCTTCTGTCTTGTGGTTACCCTCTCCACTGTTTGAGCCTTTCTTTTTGGACTTCCAAACCTCCATTATTGTTCTCTTTGCCATAACATCATGGTGCCAAAGCCACTTCTTACTTGCACTAGTTGAGTAGACTTCGAAACAGTTGATTTGTGAAGTAAATGGATTAGGACACTTGACTTGAGCTTGGCTATTCCATGAATAACTAATTAGATGCTTTGAAGAATGATTGATACTTTACATTGGAGACATAATTTGCAATTCTTCTTTCTAAACCTTATGTATGGTTCCATGTCTCCAACGCACTTATTCATGAAAAGTTTCTAGCATTTGTTAGCTAGCATTTGTTAATCATTGTTTGCTTAATGTCAACTATAGACAATTGTTTTGGATCACCTTACTCACATCTTGTGCTTTACATTACTATCTTGATCAAGATTATGTTGGTTGCATGTCGAGGACGAGTAGGAGTTAAGCTTGGGGATGCTGATACGTCTCAAACGTATCTATAATTTTTGAGTGATCCATGCTTGTTTTATGTCATTGTCACATGTTTTTGCCATCTTGTTATATCATTTTAAGGCATTTTATTGGACTAACCTATTGACAAGATGCCTAGTGCCAGTTCCTTGTTTTTGTGCTGTTTTTGTTGCAGAAAGTTACTTCTGGAAATATTCTTGGAATTGGACGAAAATTTACGGAGATTTTTATTGAGGAAATAAGGACCGAAGCCAGAAGGGCGACCCCGGGAGGGACCCACAGGCCAGGGGCGGGTCCCACCCGCGGGCCAGGGGGAGGCCGCGGCCACAGGTCGCCCCTGCCCTGTGGGGCACCTCTCGGCCGCCTCCGACGCTTATAAAATCATCCCCGACGCAAAAACCTTAACCCCCGAAGAATTTTCCCAAATACGCAACAGAGCTCCGCCGCCATCGCCGACAAGTTTCGGGGGTTCAGAAGGTCCTGTTCCGGCACCCTGCCGGGATGGGGATCGACCGCCGGGGCCATCTCCATCAACACCGCTGCTTCCCGTGATGAGGAGGGAGTAGTCCCTCACCGGGGCTGAGGCTTATACAAGTAGCTATGTGGTTATCTCTCTCCCATGATGTGATCTTTGTTGTGATCATGAGCTTTGTTAGTGTAGTTGAATACATGATGTTTCCCTATGTGTAATGGATATGATGTTGCTCAAGTGGTGTTATTTAGTACAATTTCCGGAGCCACCGTTGTGATCATGGTACCTCGGTGACAGGATGGGTGCCGTGTGTGACTCTATGGATAATAGATTGGAAGGATCTTTATCATGAGTTTGTTTTTATTTGTTGGATTGAATAGATCATGAGGTTTCTTGATGCTTGTGTTATTGAAGAAAGAAACTATTCAAGAAATAGGTTATGGTGTTTGTTAGTACTATCTTTGGATGCGGATAGTGACAGCATGAAGAGTCCATAGATGTGGAATACGAACTTTAAGGTGTGCTTTTCGTAGCCCTACGCAATTCTCATCATATTTGATCCACAAAAGAATGATCTCCGAGTAACATCTACCATGCATGTATTTTTGTGGGAACTATCATGTGTTTAATTATGTTAATGATGTTGAGAGTAGTCACTAGTGAAAGTATGAAGCCTAGGCCTTGTTTCCAAGTATTGATACACCGTTTTTAGTCACTTTTGTCACTTGTTTGCTTGCTGCCATTTTTATTACAGAATTACAAAACCTTGTTTTACCATCCATATTACCCATATTTTAATATCTCTTCGCCGAACTAGTGCACCTATACAACTGACAATTGTATTAGGTGTGTTGGGGACACAAGAGACTTCTTGTATCTTAATTGCAGGGTTGCTTGAGAGGGATATCTTAGACCTCTACCTCCCGTGGATTCGATAAACCTTGGGTTACTCACTTAAGGGAAAATTGCCGCTGTCCTATAAACCTCTGTGCTTGGAGGCCCAACAAGTCTACAAGAATAGAAGCGTGTAGTAGACATCACCTATCCTCACCGAGGAGATCTCGGTTTCACCCCCTCTCCTCCAAATATGTAGGGCTTTTGGAATTGATGTATCGGATTGATGTGTGTATGACAATTGGCACTTGATGATTGTTGTTACTGTTCCTGTGAATTCTGGGTGCAATTTATGAATTTTTGCTGTGATTTTTGTGCTGTGAAATGTGCTCTGAAAATCAAAAAAAAAAAACTGGCAATATCTACGCCGACGGCATTGCCGTCGGCATAGGCAAAAAACCTGGCGCAGAGAGCTACGTCGACGGCAATGCCGTCGGCACAGCCGGCTGTGTCGACGGTATTGCCGTCGGCGTAGCTCTCGGCGCCCGGCCACGTGGCTAACTCTACGCCGACGGCCCCCAAAACCAGACGAGCCGCGTGCCCACAAAAGCTACGCCGACGGCTCCTGCTGGCCGTCGGCGCGTGTCCTACGCCGACGGCATTTGCTACGCCGACGGTTTATTAGGCTACGCCTACGGGGCGGTACGCCAACGGACCTACGCCGACGGCAGCCGTCGGCGTATGCTGTGCCGACGACAAAGGGCCGTCGGCGTAGCTGGCATTTCCTGTAGTGAGATGAGATAGGAAACAAAAAAAAGCATATACTAGGAACGCAAGTTTCCAGAAGAACTAAAGAACGTACGCAGAATAGCATGTGAGTCCACTATAACTTCGATGTTGAAGAACAAATATTATTGTAGAAATAAATCCGTAAGACATATAAAACTGGTTCACATTGACAGTACATTGCGCAAAAGTAGCAGAGCATACGAGATGCAGAAATAGTACGGCCAGTACAAGAACTCGAGTCGTAAGACTTGTCCATCCTCTGATACACCAATAGGCACTAACTTGATGCTTGTTGATAAGATAGATTGGTGAGACAATACCAACCAATGAATGATACTAGTTGAATTTGGCGTGGCGTCACGCCACGCCTTTGGTGATTTTTTTTTTAGAATATATTTTTCTTTTGTTCAACAAAATGCTGGTTAAATTGTAATGTTCAAACTTTTTTTTTATGAATAGGTAGCATTTTTTATGATCATTTTTGATAAATTTTCTATAATGTTCAAATATTTAGTATTTTTGATAAATTTTCTATAATGTTCAAATATTTAGTACGGTGAAATGGTCGAACATGTTTGTATTTCGGCGGGAGTATTTAATTTAAGTTAGGGAAGATGCATCAGAATTAATTACAAATAGTGACAACATTTGAATTCAAATTAGGGAAGGTGCATTTGAATTAGTTCCAAATAGTGACAACGTTTCAATATTCAAAATAAAATTCCTTTAGCATACGCCGCACCCGTTGTATTTTTAAATGTCCTAATTTGTCGAGATTTGTCATCTATTTTATCGAAAGTTCCACTAAATTGTTTCTTTAAATTTGGACTAATTGGGAAATGTCAAAATCCGTTGGAATTTGTCGTCTATTTTCTCTAAATTTTCACTAATTTGGAAGTGTTCAATATTTTTTTTTAGTCTTCTGCCATAAGTAGGTTGCATATTTTATGTACTTTGGAAATCTTGAAATTCGTTGGAAATTGTTGTCGATTTTATCCAAATTTCCAATATTTTAGATTTTTTTTGTTTGTTGGCCATTAATGGGTTGCAATTTTTGTTCATAAGAATTCTGATGTAATTTCCATTTATCTTTTTCGATTTGTGGATTTGAAGGTGTTGATATTAAGACTTTTTTTTGGATATTGTTTAGGAAAATTGGATCGGCATTTGATAATTTTAAATTTTCAAATTCGAGTTGCGATGATATGCCATAAATAGTTGCGATGATATGCGATGAAATGTTTAATTTGAGTCTAAAATTACAGGAAACGTATTGTCTGAGCATTTACTAATTTGAACTCTACATAATTAGAGGAAGTGCATTTGGTTTGTTTCCAAATGTTGACTAATTCTAAATATTCGAACATGTTTGTTTTTTAGACATAAATCATGTTTGTATTTTTCCCATAAGTAGTTGGCATTCATTTTTCTGAGCAGGTCGACATATTATGGAGTATCTATTTTTTTTTACCATTTTGAAATTTCCAAATATGTTTCTATATTTCAGTAACATTTAATTATCTCTGTAATCAGTGGAAACGCGCATTTATTCAATTGAATCCCATATTTAGAGAAAGTTCATTTAGGTTGCTATGTTTTCATATTTTTTTGGATGAGTACAGTTGAATCGAAAATTCTTGCTGAATTAATATATTTGTTTTTATTGGTGGATTTCGAAGGCATTTGAATGGTTTAAATACTCTTTTTTTGTAATTTGGTCACGTTCAATAAGTAGTCAATTCAGCACTTAGTAGTGTTGCCGAATTATCTAAATACCGTAAAACAATACGTCTAAAGTGTTATAAATTCTGTTAAAAATGTTCTATTTAGAATTTGATTTGTAGTTTCAATATACTGGTCTGGGATTTTTTTTAACAGTTGTTTCGTAATATTTACATTTGTGGTGCTTTTATGTTAATATTTTGAGCCCTATGTAACATGGCGCGGCGACACGCCGCACCCGTGTGGTTGAAATGTGAACTTTGTATGTAGACGAACTTTTCGAAAATATTTAACTTTGGTGACATTGGAAGAAGGCCAAGAAAAAGATAAAAGAATAGGAAGAATGTGAATAGCCAAGCTTTAGCACACAAATAGCAATCATATTATCATCAAAAGAACAATATGGTGATATTTGACCATGAAAGATGATGAACTACAGCGGTACAACCTGATGCCCAATTGAATGAACTATTTGGTCATTAAGCAAAAAAAAATAGACCACCTAATTATCGACAAAGATGACATTAGCACTTGTGAGAGAATTGGCATCGGTAATTGGAAGAATATGGCATCTCAACAAATATAGTTTATTTTCTTTCAATCTTATACTTTTAAGAACAAAATAAAATATGTTTCATAAAGATAAAGTGGCGTGCTTAGGATAATTTGGCAAAGCACTGAATAAATCTGTTATAATCATGGGCATCCAAATTTAAGGGCACGTCTCTGGTTCCATAAACCACCTGATAATGCTACGTAGTGTGCAATATCACTACTTTTTCATTACAAAAAAATATGCATAAATATTGCACAAAGCAGGTCTCAGTTTGACAGAAAAATCATTTACAAAACAGTTTGTTAGAAAGATGTAGAAAACTTGGTCTTTATTATTTATATCCTGATAACTGGGACTAAACCATCTAGTCTTACAAATTAGTTCAATAAAACCAAGCTATCATGGATAATTACTTAAGGCAACCCATTCTTGATGGTATGACGCTCAGAGAAAAGATTATGCATCATCAATTAGAAAGATCAGGTACAGAAGGCAAGTAACAATCAAGTATGGTACAAACAGGGTACATCAAGGAGAAACTCTTTTTCTTTATGGATGAAGCCATATCAGAAAGCTCAAGAGGTGTTAATTCATTCTGGAGATATGCAGTAATGTCACACATGATCTGAGTGGCAGTAAGCTTGCTGAGAAGGATGATTTCAATGATCTTTCCTAGCTGGCTCAGCTACTTTTCTTAAAATTGATCTGATGAATTTTTACACTTAACCGTGGTGCTCTCCAGTAGAACTTGTCCTGCTGCAGCAAAGCAATTATTAAGTGAGGAGGCCTTGCACAATTAACTGGACACGCATGCAAACGAAGCTAGCACTTCTTTGCACCAGTTAAGTTCGTATGAAACATAGTAAAATTAACTTACAGCCTTAGCATTTTAATTCTGCATACAGACACACACACACACACACACACCCCATTTTATCTTCAGATAATGTAGTGCAATCTTCAAATTAACCTTACTTTGTAAATCATTAGAAAACATTTTTTTTAAGTACTACATCATCAAGGAGCATGCACATGAATCTCAATATTTAGGATATTTCTCAGTCATCAATTATCATATTTTTAAACTCGAAAAATTAAAGTATTGGCCAGCATAATAGGTGCAGTGCACCACAGCACAATCAGAAGGAAGAGACTCCATATAACATAGAAGTTCTATTTATAACTGACATTCACATGCACCCAACAATTAAGTTACGCAGTATTACCTTCTTACCAAAATCTTGACACTGATACTCTTGTTGTTTATTGATGAAGCCATTTCAGAAAACTCAAGAGGCGTTAATCCATTCTTGAGATAAAACTGGAAAGTAGAGCTAAAGACTGTTGCAATGCATTTCTGATTTCAGTAGGTAAGCATAATTCCACCGAATACATAGTAAGCAACCTGAATTCTAGTATTAACAGTACAAAACCATCAAATTTAGTAAACCTTGGCCAGTGGTGTCGAAAGTGCAGCATCTGTAATTTGTAGATCAACAACCGTGTGACACTATTAAATTGAACGAAAATGGATACAAATGTAAACAGAGCAGCCTGGTTCAATCATGTGCTCTCCCATTCACAATGGAAGGAAAAATTTCAGATCCTAGTATACGGGTTGCATTTGTTCAAGTACTCAAATTGGCCAAACTGGGAAGGATTACTCTACAGCCGAATGTCAGTCACATGAATGCGTTTAAGCAAACATTGGATCTGAACGAATAGTAAGAACTGGAGCAAGGAAGAAGGAAGAGCCACAAAGGCGGTACCTCCTACTTGGTGAAGGAATGGCCTTGAGCTGGAGCGCGAGCGTGCCAGAGGAGGCGAGGGAGTGGGTGTGCAGGTGCGGGAGCCTCCGCGCGACGTGCGGCGTGGGCACGCGGGCACGCACCTCCTGGGTCGCGCCTTGCAGCGATGACGCCCACGTCCTGGACTGCCACTCAGATCATGGCAGCAGCGCGCTTGCCCTCGGCGGCGGCCGCGGCCTCGTTTTTTCCTTTTCTTTTCTTTTCTTTTTCTACTTTTCTTTTTTCTTTTTCCTATTATCATTTTTTCTTCTTTGTTTCTATTACAAATATGAATACATTTAAATATGAATCATTTTAAAAATGAATATTATTTAAATATAAAGATTTTTCAAATCTAAACCATTTTCAAAAAAAATTCAAATATGAACTACTTTTAAAAAATCTTTTTCTGGCTCACTATTAATTTTGGTTCATCCGAATTTTTAGTTCACTATTTTTCAATTTACCCGAATTTTGATTCCTTATTTATTTATTATTATTATATCGGTTTGCCGGTATTTTTGGTTAACATTATTTTTGGTTCACCGAAATATTTGGTTTGTTATTATTTTCAGTTCGTCGGTATTTTTAGTTCACTATTATTTTTGGTTCACCCGAATTTTGTGGTTCGCATGTATTTTTGGTTCACCATTAATTTTGGCTCACCCGTATTTTTGTTTCACAATTATTTTCGGTTCACCCGAATTTTGGGTCCTTTTCGAGTCATTTTTATTTTCGGTTCGCCCTGTATTTTTGGTTCACTATTATTTTCTGTTCACCCAATTTTTTTGTTCATTATTGTTTGGGTTCGTCAGTATTTGTTCACTATTATTTTTGGTTCAGGGGTATTTTTTGTTCACGGGTATTTTTTGGTTCACCTGAATTTTGGTTCCTTTTCGGTTCACTATTATTCTCGGTTCATATGAATTTTTGGCTCACCATTAATTTCGGTTCACCCGAATATTATTTTCGGTTCAATGAAATTTTGGTTTATTATTTATTTATTTATTATTATTATCGGTTCACTAGTATTTTTGGTTCACTATTATTTTCGGTACACCCAAATTTTTGGTTCATTATTATTTTCGGTTCACCGGTATTTTTGGTTCACTGTTATTTTCGGTTTACCTATATTATAGTTACTTTTCGGTTCACTATTATTTTTGGTTCACCGAATTTTGTTTCCTTTTTCGGTTCACTATTATTTTTGTTCACGGTCGTTTTTGGTTCACTATTATTTTTGGTTCAACTGAATAATTTTCATTCACTATTATTTTTGGTTCACCAGAATTTTGGTTCCTTTTCGATTCACCATTATTTTCGGTTCACCGACATTTTTGGTTTACTAGTATATTTTGATACATTTGAATTGTGGTTCACTATTATTTTTGGTTCACTCGAATTTTTGGTTCATCCGAATTTTGGTTATTGTTATTTTTGGTTCACCCGAATTATTGGTTCACTATTATTTTTGGTTCATCCGGATTTTTGGTTCACTGTTATTTTGGTTCACCTGAAGTTTTGTTCACTATTATTTTCGGTTCACCCGAATTTTGGTTTCTTTAGGTTCATCTGCATTTTCGGTTCGCTATTATTTTGGTTCGACCGAATTTTCGTTCACTATTTTTTCGGTTCACTCGAATTTTGGTTACTTTTCGGTTCACCTCTTATTTCGGTTCACTGACATTTTTAGTTTACTATTATATTTTGGTTCACAATTATTCTTTGTACACTATTATTTTGGTTCACCTGTAATTTCGGTTCAGCCGAATTTTAATTTTTTGAGAATGGTTCATATTTGAAAAATATTCATTTTAAAATGGTTCTGATTTTTAAAAAATGGGTCGTACTTATAAAAACTTTTTTAAAGCTTTTTAAGTTTGAAAATATCCGTATGACATGCTAGTGCATGCTTTTTTCCACGTACTTTCTTTTCCGTAAAGTCACACAGCAGTCAGCAATGAGCTAGGAGGAAGCGAGAAAACAAATGAAGTAGAAATCAATAATGGGCCTGTTACAGCGCTGCGGCCCAACCAGGCGATCTCCTTCGGCGAAACTAGAGTAAGGGATTGCACGCGCGCTAGGGAGCAGCACCTCTCAGGGCCAGGCAACTGGAATGCTGGAATCCCAATAACGAAAAGCCGAAGCCCACGACAAGACTCGGTGATACAGGTGCTCTCCTTGTAGGCCGGACCAGAAAGGGCCAAATCCTATATATCGCTCGCAGGCGACGCTTCAATCTTGCATCGCCTGCGGGGTGGCGTTAGTGGGCCGGCCCATTTCGGCTCCTTTTTTAGTTTACTTTTTTTCTTAGTTCTTTTTTCTGTTTTCCTGTTTCTTTCACTTATTTTTTTTCTGATTTTTTTCCAGGTTTCATTTTCTTTTCTTTTCTATTTTATTTTCTTTATTTTATTTCCTTTTCTATTTTCGTTTTTTCTTTATTTTTTGTTTCTTTTCTGTTTTCTTTTTTCTTATTTTTCGGATTCACAATATGTCGAACTAAAAAAATGTTCAAATTCAAAAAATGTTGAGATTACAAAATTGTCAAATATGAAATTGTTCATATTAAAAAAAAATGATTTATATTCAACAAATGTTCAATTGGAAAAATGTTCATATCAAAAAAT
>QRDG01002452.1:0-76769 GCA_012064385.1 Puccinellia tenuiflora | reverse complement strand
TGATACGATCTCGGCCTGTGGAGAAAAGATACGATCGATCCAGGCAGGCTATACTGCCATAGCTATACTCGCAGAGTTGCGATACCGTGACAGGTGAAAGTGACCTTCAAATAATTAGCTCCCTGTGTGGGCGAGGCAGGGCATGGAGCTCTGTCACGACTCGATCACCAGTAGCTAGCTCTAGCTGGATAGATAGATAGTGGAGATCACTGCTTCACCACGACGCGCCATCTTTGGCTTTTCACAGATCTGCAAACACGCTTCTCTTTTTCTAGTTAAAAGCCAAAATGAAGATGCACATGGTATGCAGCAGCATGTAGCTGTCCACCAGTTCCAACCTTTTGTGCACAAGAAGATCTGCACCTACTTTATTGAGCACGTATGTTCTTATTTTACGTACTTCTTGGGCTAATCATGTGACATGGTTTGTTGGTTGTGAGCATCTTCAAATAGTGCAACCACTACCGTGAGTGAGAAATAAGTTTGTGTATATTGGTTGATGCCTTACGAAAAAGGAGCTTTTGGATGTAATGCATGTAGAGCGATTCTGCCACCAGCTGGGAAGTACTGCCTCCCATCCCATGTCTACTTTTGGAATTTTTCTCACTCACGGTCACGGATTTATTGGTTAATTTGACCTACTTTAGGAACATGAATGCAACTTATCCAAGGGTTAAATTGATATTACAATATTTTCCACGAAATATTGTTTTATCATAACATGCATGCGTTGAAGAAATACTCTAGCCAACTAAGCATATATTAATTCACACGTAATGGCTGGCTGACGTACTGAAAAATCATGATTCGATTGGGAATGCCAGATTGTATGCACTCATGATCATGTTAATCCACCAAAATATTTAGACCTTCCTTTACTAGTAGCGTAGCTAACACACACTACACAATCCTGCTTTATAAGTTCTACATAAAAAAATAGGCTATCTAGCTAGCTAGATGTATGCGTGAATTTAGAAGCTAGCTAGTGAAGAATTAAGTACGCTACGTACAGAGATGTCGCGTTGGTGGAAAATAGCAGGATTTAACCACACATTGATCACAATCACGGTATATTGTTGGGTCGCATTCTTTTTTTCGATAAAGAGCGCTTTATTAGATTTTAGCCAGTTTATATCAAAGTGATACAAACTAGAAATGTTACACCCAGCTTCTGCATAGATAGGATGCACACAGCCGATGAAAAAAGAGTAGAGAGAGCATCTAAAGAGAGAGAAAAAGGACTCATAGAAAAAAAGTCACATATGACCAAAAATAATTCTATGGTGATGGTGGGCCGATACGCAGATTATGCTGCCACCCATGTTGGGTCGCATTCTTGGATGTGTCAGATAGTAGTTAAAAGGAGTCGATCATAGCGACCGATCAAGTAGCTCTCATTGACCGCCAGTGGTGTTACCTACTACATGTACCAACCTTGAAAACCAGAGCTCGTTTGCCACCTTTCATATATGGGACATGTTCATGACACATATATGCTTAACTAACTCTCTACACCCGTTTAGTGATATTTCTTATGCATTTCATAAGCCGGCAAAAAGTACTACTACTAGTAGTTATTAATGGACATCAAGATCGATCGATGTATGTCACGTCCATAATTAATTGCTGAATCGTACAAGTCCACGATAACAAGACCGTAAAAGCACAACACTACGCATGTACACTCGAAGTTGGTGGGCACGAACGCAGGCCCATATCACAAGTTGCTAGCTGGTGGAGATCTCCTTAAAAAATATAGTACTCTTCTCGATAAAGACAAAAACAAAACCTACTACATATCGTACCACAACCTTAATTTCCTCTCCATAGAACCTTTAATCCTAAGGAGTACATGCTAAGTTTAGTCCCCGGCCCCTACAATAATAGACATATACTCAGTTCATCCAGAAATAAGTGTACCTCTTGTATGCTAAGTAATTTTTTTTAACCCCGTAAAATAAGAGTCAATCTTTTGAAGTTTGATCAACCATAGAAATAATAATTGTAACAATAGTATATTGTTTTCTTGTCGTAATTATGGCAGCCGGACCTAAATGAAAACGCTAATCTACAGCTAAGACAAGGACTTCCCGTCCACCGGTCATGCATACCTAGTGATAGGTATATATTCTTGATAGCTATATACTTCCAAACCTTGATGCACGGCCCTTTTTAGAAATTTCAGCCACCAGTGGCGTCTAAAACATTTAATCAGATATGCCCCCCCCCCCCCCCCCCCCCCCCCCCCGCGGGGCCCTTAATTGAATACTCCATCCATTCCACATTTTTTGTTGTGGCTGCAGTTTAAATTTGAACCACATCCACGACATATATTATGAAACGGAGTGAGCAGCTAGATATCCCCACCCACTCCCCAGTCACACTGGGCGTCGTACATCTGGACTGTTGACCACTTTCTAGCTAGTTAGATGTACAAGATTTCCTGAGTGTGTGGCCCTATTTTGTTGGGTTTATTTCTGGGTTTTTGATTTTAGCTTATAAGCCATTAAAACACTTAAATGTGTGCTTTTGGTTTTGTCTTTTCACTGGATATTGTTCCATGATGGTATAAGTCAAAAGCCAAAATCAAAAGCATATTTTTAGATGATTTTGTGGATTATAAGCCAAAAGCCAAATTTGAGCCCAATCAAAGAGGGTCTTTGGTCATCACCCATTGTGTTACGCACTTATATATTTGTGCGTGAACATGTCATGGCTTTCTTTGACGTTGACCTCCGGCGCTGTTAGTGAAGCTGAACACTTGTGTACGCGAGAAAGAAGAGAGTAAACTTTACTGGGTAAATGGAAAAAAAAATTAGATCAGAATAATTCTTATCTCGCGTGCCGCGCGATATCCTCAATCAAGTCTGCCAACAATCAGAATAAATTTTAGTGACCAATTGAAATTTACCGCATAAAAGTGTTGATCTACTGATGTAATTCACGATGTACTAGCCAACTCACCACACTGATCCCCCCCCCCCCCCCCCCCCCCCGGAAATATAAAATGTGTTTGACACATTTCACATTTACAAATGTAGAATTTTGTAGTTAGTAAGCTTAAAGTAATACGGCGTCGATTTTCTTACTAGACGAATAACAATACTTAAATGTCTAATACATGTTTTCTACGTATATTTGTTGTCAATGTTTAAAAAGACGTAAATTAATGACTTTTAAGGGAGTAAGTAATTTTTTTGTCCAATTGGGCTATGCACTGCATGTTGGCGTTAGACTTGGAGAGTGTATAATTAGTAAGTGCGCGAGGTTGTTGGGTCGTCGGTGAAAAGATCAAGCAAGATTACCCAAGTCAGAATATAGGTGAGAGGCGTCAATCCGTCACTCCGCAAGGTAGCTCTCACTTTCCGACTTTTGTTGGAGTATGTGTGTCGGATCACTGTGCTGACAACTTGACACCTTACCTTTCAAATATTCTTTTTGTACTGCACATTATCAACTTGATTTCTACTAGGACATAATTTTACAGCTTCAGGTAGAATATTTTTTGAAGTTCTTGATGGAAAACAAATGTTTTGTGTTATATTGGTTGCACATAATTCTACAAAATTTATTTTTGAGTCGAAAAAAAAAGAATGACTCAAGTCTCAAGTCTCAACTCATCCTTGACGTGCATGTATGCAGGTGACAGAGTTCAGCTGCGGCGGCTTTGTGGTGGGCCTGATCTCGGTGCATACCATCGCCGACGGCCTCGGCGCCGGGCAGTTCATCAACGCGGTGGCGGACTACGCACGCGGCCTCCCCAAGCCCCGCGTATCCCCGGTCTGGTCCCGTGACCTCGTCCCGGACCCTCCCCGCATGCCGGCGCCGCCGCCGAAGCTGGAGCTCCTCGACCTTCGCGGCCTCACCGTCGACTTCAGCCCGGACCACGTCGCCAAGGTCAAGGCCGACTTCTTCGCCTCCACAGGCCAGCGCTGCTCCGCCTTTGATGTCTGCGTCGCCAAGACGTGGCAGTCCCGCACTCGCGCGCTCCTCCTCGCTGGCGCCGGCGGCAGCTTCGCCGACGACAGCCCCGTCCACGTCTGCTTCTTCGCCAACACCCGCCACCTCATGCTCGCCGGCGCCGCACCTGGGTTCTACGGCAACTGCTTCTACCCGGTGACGGTGACGTGCCGGAGCGGGGAGGTGGCGGCGGGGGAGGTGGTTGACGTGGTGCGCGCGGTGCGGGACGCCAAGGCTAAGCTCGCCGGAGACGTGGCCCGATGGGCGGTTGGAGGATTCGCACAGGACCCCTACGAGCTCAGGTTCACCTACGACTCGTTGTTCGTCTCCGATTGGACGCGGCTGGGTTTCTTGGAGGCGGACTACGGATGGGGTGCCCCGACGCACGTGGTGCCGTTCTCGTACCACCCGTTCATGGCAGTCGCCGTCATTGGCGCGCCGCCGGCGCCCAAGGTGGGCGCTAGGGTCATGACCATGTGCGTCGAGGAGGCGCACCTGCCGGAGTTCAAGGACCAGATGAACGCCTTTGCCTCCTCCGGCAAGTGAAGTGATCATCATTGTCGATCTATAATCAAGTGTGCAATGCAATCCAATCAAGCTCTTGATAATCACTATAGTACAAGTCTTATGCAACCGTCGGAATGATGTCAGTGTGCCTGTGTGTAATTTGCTTTGCTTTGCGTCGATTCTCCTAGTGGATTGGGCGCAATTATATAAGTGTAGATGTTGTGCCTGTAGGGACATGCCCAGAGAAAAGCTCTCGTGTATGAGTAGTGTGCAATCCACGAACGAGATGAAGCAATAAATGACCAATGATTCTACTACCGTATCTAATTTGTTTACGTTGGTTCACCTATATTTTTTTAGTCTTTTTTTCTCCTAACGGATTTGTCATATTGAGGCAGCAAATCGAGAAGGTGCACACAACCGCAAGAGAGAAAAGATCCGTAGAAAGAGAGAGCAAGCAAGAAAGTGTTAGCCTTAATCTTGAGTTTTTTTTTTGAGATAAAATGGCTGCATCTTTATTAAATACCAGCATCAAATGCCAAGACGTCCATTACAAACTGAGCATCAAACGGTGTACTATTTTCTATCTATTTGGATGTTCCTCTTTCGGAGAGCCGTTTTGGTAGCTGCTTCACAAAAAAAGCCTGTTTTGACACTAAAAATATGAAAAATGGGTTTTTTATTCAACGAAAACCCTAAACCCCTTAGTCAATACTATTCTACAACCAAGATACACCAGTGTGTCAAATATTGTCTCATTCCGACATTTTTTGCTATGTACGTTAAATGTCATACCCTAGCTTATTTCAGTCGAAAACCATACATCTTTATACCTCGTAGCTCATTTCTGTAAAGTTTTTTTTATAAAAACATTCATAACTCATGTTTATAATTTTTTCCAGGTGGTAGGTCAAATAAAAGGATGCCATGTGAAGGTTTTCCATTTTTTGATTTTTTTTTTTGAATTAGTTATGTCTAACCCTAGCCCGAAACCGAGACCGTAAACCATAACGATAAACCTAAACCTAAACGTAACTTCGATCCAGCAAAAACTGTCAAAGATCTCTAAAGATAGTATACATTGTGGATCTAAAAGTGATTTTTTTAAAAATCATGACAAACTATGCAGCACTCGTAGTTGAAATCAGACCCACTTCCACCGAAATCGGCAGGAACTTATCTGAAATATTTGAAACACCTAAGTATGTTTTTATATCGAAACACAGGGTTAAATGCACTTATAAGATGGTCTACTAGTTTCTATCTATTTGGATGTTTTTTCTTTCGGAGAGCCGTTTTGGTAGCTACTTCAAAAAAAAAGCCTGTTTTGACACTAAAAATATGAAAAATGGGTTTTTTATTCAACGAAAACCCTAAACACCTTAGTCAATACTATTCTACAACCAAGATACACCAATGTGTCAAATATTGTCTCATTCCGACATTTTTTGCTATGTTAAATGTCATATCCTAGCTTATTTCAGTCGAAAACCATACATCTTTATACCTCATAGCTCATTTCTGTGAAGGTTTTTTTATAAAAACCTTCATAACTCATGTTTATAATTTTTTCCAGGTGGTAGGTCAAATAAAAGGTTGCCATGTGAAGGTTTTCTATTTTTTTTGCTTTTTTTGAATTAATTATATCCAACCCTAGCCCGAAACCGAGACCCACTTCCAGCGAAATCGCTAGAAACTTATTTAAAATGTTTGAAATAACTAAATATGTTTTTATATCCAAAGGTTTTTGTGATGCAAAGATGATATGGATGAAATATTTGAATTCCTCTCATTTTTATAATCGATTTAGGTATTTTATTTCTCAAATTTTGATTTACGGATTTAAAGATATGAATTATTCCATATTAAATGTAAAAAGGAAAAAATAAAGTAAAATTTATTTTATTGTTATTTATTCGAAATATACTATTACATAATCATTGTTACTTTACTCAAACAAATTTTTAAAATTTAAACAACGAAAGTGTAACATCATAACCGAGGGGTTAATATGATTGATAGGGTACTAATATCAGTAAGTTTTCTAATTTCTCATTTGGAAGGTAGGTTGGAAGGAACTCAAAAGTTAAGCGTGCTCGAGCTGGAGGATGGGTGACCGACTGGAAAGTTTGACTAGGGTAAGTACTTTGACCTATAATAATTAAGTGTGCAATTAAGGATTAAGTATGTGACTAATTCAAAATTTTCAAAATACAAATAAACAGAATTAAAAAAATTCAAAAAAATTTAAAAAAATCAAAAATTAAAATAATTGGAAAAACTATGCCGACGGCAAAACCGTCGATGTAGCCTACGCTGACGGCATCTACTGCCGACGGTATATTTACCTATGCCTACGGGGTACTACGCCGACGGCAGCGTAGACCTACGCCGACGGCAAAAGGTGCTAGGCCGACGGCAAAAGCCGTTGGCACCTGGACTCATTCCTGTAGTGAGTGTCGGTGATTTTGCCTAGTGCTAAATCACGACATGGCTGCCCCGCACCCGCGAGCTCCTCCTCGCCGGCCCAGGCATCAGTTTTGTTGACGAGAGCCACCTCATGCTCGTCGGTGCTGGTCTAAGGCACTGCTTCTACCCGGTTCGGCGACATTTCTGCCCGAGCTTCCCACCAGCTCGGTTAAACTCGGTGCAGCTGGCGAGCCTGGCGGTGGCAGCAGATCATTGACGGGTGAGACCAATCTTCCCTGGATCTGAAGTTTGGAATTCCTGGTTAGAACAACCGAGTCATTTTCTTTCTACTTTCTCAACTCATGCATGCACGCACTCTTGCACAGGAAACAATACTGACCTATCTATCAATCTAGTCGTGTGCACTCACTAACGGGACAATGATCGATGGACGGGAACAACAAACCAACCAAACCAATGGGGTACAAAGTTGGTCCAACTAATGATCATCAGTCCTTCGATCGACAATGCTATGAAGCACACAAGACAGCCACGAAAATGACCTTCAATTTTTCGTTTTTACCAGATTGAGGGGACTTCATCATGTCATATTTGGATTTATAGTACTAACTATTTGATTAGTAGATGCCCAAGTAAGTGATCTGTGTACATAGCCATATATATAGCTAGCTAGCTAGCCGGTTGGAAAGGGATCCCATCCGTTACCAAACTACACGTCTTTCCCTCCGAATTGCAAGTCCATATTCATATTTATTGCCCCTCGTTGATTGTTGTGGCTATAGAGACCAGTCCCAGATAACAGGTCGCCAGTGACAGGAACAAGACAACGAATATATTGATATCACTTTCTTTGCTGCCACGAATATAGAATGAGCTAGCTAGCAAGTACAAAAGTATAATACCCGCCCAAAAAAGAATGGACTCTTCGTGTCAAAATTACATCAACTACCACTACAATTACCCGCAAAAAAAAATACAACTAAAATTAACGAGCATAGATTGACCCTCCACTTAACCATGCGCGCTCTTGCGTTGGATTAGTAATTAGTGCGCATTGAACTGGAAGTCGCGCAACATCGATCAAGAAAATAAGCATTGAATGCATGGCAAAACGACAACGGCTACATGAGTACCAACGAAAATCTTAATGCCATGCTTTCACAAATTCAAACCTTTTGAAACGAAACTGAACCCTGAAATGAGTTTACGTTGAGTATATAGAGTGCAGGCCAAAATTCCACTTTCAAAGGTGTGCAACACCTATTGCTTGCTACGAAGGGTAAGACGTGTCAAGAGGAACAACTTTTAGCCACTTGCACTTCCGAAACCGCTTTGTGTCTTCATTTTTTTGTTTGAAATAGGTGAAACTGAAGGAAGGTTTCCTAAACCCTTATCAATAAGTGGATATCCAAACTGAAGTCCACATAAAAAAACGTTGTCAAAACGGTTTGATGTATTCAAGTACCATCAAAGAGAAAAGTCACCGCACGTTTCAATGAGTGTCCACACTTTCTCCACCGATAAGATAAGGATTAATTTACCGATCTCAATGAATGTCCACACTTCCTCCGCCACAAACATGTTGGAATCCACTTTATGTGACTTCCATTTGGAATTGGATGTAGAAGTCCACAAAAGGCTCATGTCTAGAAAATGTATTATGGATGCTTGAAAGTGGCCATTTTTTGACACACTTTCATTTAATACCAAGAAATTAATGTCTGCAAACTATTCATGCAACACCGTGCACAACATGTTGACGTGCATGTGGAGAAACTATATTTCTCTCTTGGAAATAAATGGTAGCTCGATCCGGTATAACTTTTGTCCATGTTTTATATCCTATGTACCACAAAAATGAATTAAAGATTGATATAACTTATGGATATAAATGATCTGTTTGTCCTATGATGTCTATATGGGAGTTCTGACATACTTTGCGTTAAGACACACAAGTCTTTCCCTTCTTTCCTTAGGAACACGAATGCGTGTAATTCTGTATTAAATTTTTTATGATGATTAAATCTATAAATACATTCCAAAATTTGCAAAAGCTTATGAATACTCGTTAAAATCAACCACGCATCCGTCTACACAAGGACATGTGTGGTAATTAGTATAGTCGAAATGGCTCTTTCCCTAGTAACCGTGGACACGGTCAAGGGGCGTCCACCCGCGTGGGCCCCACCTTATCTACTTCCTTAATCCCTATTCTCCTCCTTTTCTTCCAACTACTCCCTCGATCCGCTTTTCTCTCCTTTGGCGCTGGCGTTTTCTTTCCTGTGGCGCTAGCGATTTTACCCCTCACATGGCTCTTTCCCTTTCCCTCTCCCACCAGCGCCGCCACCCACCAACCGAGTTGGCATCGACGACGCCACGCCGACCACTAGGGAGGCACGACGGAGAAGGCGCTGCAAGGATGGAGCGTCCCGACAGCGAACAATACCCTTAGCATGGGGGGTACGGGGTGCACCGACAAGAGCAGAAGCAAGGAACGACCGAGCTTAGAGGGGGTGGCCAGGGCTGCAACGATCGACGGAGGGAGATAACGAGGTAGGGCAAGGTTTCAATGTTTCATGGCAGCGCGCCGACTACGGGTGTGGCGACGGCCTTACCTTCTTCCCCTACACTCCTGTGGTGTGGCGACGATGCTCTATGAAGCTTCTCTCTCCTCTCTAGCGGTGGAGTTATCCTTCCCTCCCCTCTACTCCCACAAAGAACGGAACTTGTGGCTGTAAAAAATTTGACCGTGCCCATGGGTGACTATAAACTTATCCTGTCCAAATCCGAAGAAGTAAACGGTCCAAACTTGATCCCCTGAAATACACTGGAAATAAACATGGCCTCACGTGCCAGATCCGAGCTAGGCTATGTTATCGCGTCCATCGAATCGTCAAGTGCATGCGGGCCCCACCGTTCACCTACCTACTACCACGGCTAGCTCACGCACGGTACTACATAAATGGGTCGCACGAACCTCGCAAGTTGGTTGCCATCCTGCAGACCGAACAACTTGAAAAGCTCAAGGTACGACGCAGCAGCCATGGGGTTCGCGGTGACGAGTACGAGCAAGTCGCTGGTGGCGCCGGCGTCGCCCACGCCGGTAGGGGGCACGCTTCCGCTGTCGGCGCTCGACCGGGTGCCGGGGCTGCGCCACCTGGTGCTCTCGCTGCACGTCTTCGACGGCGGCGCCACCGCGAATGACAGCAGGAATAAGCCGGCGAGGGTGGTGAGGGAGGCGCTGGGGAAGGCGCTGGTGGACTACTACCCGTTCGCCGGGCGGTTCGTCGAGGAGCATGGGGAGGTGCGGGTGGCTTGCACTGGCGAGGGCGCGTGGTTCGTGGAGGCGACGGCGGCGTGCCGGCTGGAGGAGGTAAGGCACCTGGACCACCCCATGGCCATCCCCAAGGAGGAGCTGCTGCCGGAGCCGGCGCCTGACGTGCCGCCGCTGGACATGCCGCTCATGATGCAGGTACGCGCGTGTAGGGATGCTGCTACGTTACGTACGTATCTTTGACTGCATGATAGGATTAAGTGCGAAAATAGCACTAGAGAGACTTGTAGCCGAAGAGTTGAGAGAGACAGTGAAAGGTGAACCATTACGCAATTTTTCCTTTGACTAACGGTCTAATATATATATATATCGTTGCATATTTGTTGATAAACTGTTTGAGGCGAATTTGCAAATGATTTAACTTTTAAAATTTATCAAGATTCAGCTTTTCGAGAGGAATTTTTTTCTCGAAATTAAGAAAAAACACTTGTCAAGAGTGTGGTGGTCTGCCCTGCAACCTGCAGCCAACCAATAAAAGTTAGCTGTACGTACACATGTACTATAAAGACCGGCCGTTTGTTCATTTCTAAATCGAGTTAGGAAAATTGTGGTAGGCATCATATGCATATTATATCTCTTCGATCGGCCTGTGGAGAAAAGATACGATCGAGTGCCTATCGTGACGTGCACATCTTCACAGGCTATACTGCCATAGCTATAATCGCAGAGTTGCGGTACGGTGACAGGTGAAAGTGACCTTCAAATAATTAGCTCCATGTATGGGCGAGGCAGGGTATGGAGCTCTGCCGCGACTAGATGGATATATAGTGGAGATCACTGCTTGAGAGTGGAGCACCTACCACACAACGCGCCACCCCCTTTGGCTTTTCACAGATCTGCAACACGCATCTCTTTTAATAGTTAAACGCCAAATAAAGACATGCACATTGTACGCCAAATAAAGACTAGCTAAGCTAAGACTGCAGCTGTTCCAACTTTTGTCCACAAGATCTGCACCTACTTTGTTGAGCACGTATGTTCCCTTTGCTGCGCTTATTTTAGGTACTTGCTGGGCTAATCATTTTAGTCATGGTTTCCTGGTTGTAAGCATCTCCAAATAGTGCAACCACTACGTACCCTGAGTGAGAAAATAAGTAGTATTCGTTGATGCCTTACGAAAAAGGAGTTCTTGGATGTAATGGCTGTAGAGCGATTCTGCCACCAGCTGGGAAGTACTACCTCCCGTGTCTTCTTTTGGAAATTCTCTCACTCGCGCATTTATAGGTTTGACCTACTGTAAGCAGGGACGGAGCCAGGAATTTTGTATAACGGGGCCAACTGAACATTATGCAGGCTGGAGAGGGGGCATACGCGTTAATTTTGTGATCAACTATACTCATAATATGTGGGAGTTTTTACACACAAAAGTCAGCATGGGGGGAGCCACGGCCCCAGCTCGCCCCCTGCTAGCTAGCTCCGTCCCTGACTATAAGAACAAGAGTGCAATTTATCCAAAAAGGGTAAAACTGCTATTACAATATTATATTTTTCACAAAATATTGTTTTATATCGTATCATAACATGCATATATTGAAGGAAATACTTACTGGCCACTTAAGCATACGTTAATTGAGATGTATATGGCTGACGTACTGAAAAATCATGATTCAATTGGGAAAGCCAGATTGTATGCACTCATGATCATGTTAATCCACCAAAAATATTTAGACCTTCCTTAATTTGCTAGTAGCTTAGCTAGTACACGCTACACAATGTTGCTTTATGTGTATTGTACGTTAAAAAATGGGAGTATATATCTTGCTAGATATAATGCATGAATTTAGAAGCCAGTGGAGAATTTAGTATATGTTGTTGATATGTCGCGTCGGTGTAAAATAGCAAGATTTGATTAATCGTCGGTCAGTTGGCCGTGCACGCGTGACGCGATCGACCACGGTATATTGTTGAGTCACATTCTTGGATGAGTCAGATAGTAGTTAAAAGGAGTCGATCATAGCGAAGGATCAAGTAGCTCTCAGTGACAGCGAGTGGTGTTACCAACTACATATACCAACCTTGAAAACTGGCCGGAGATTGATTGCAACCTTTCACATATGGCGCATGTTCATGACACATGTATGGTTAACTAACACTACACGTTTAGTGATATTTCCTATTCCCTCCGTTACATAATATAAGATGTTTTAGCATTTCTCTTTCCATCCGTATCTAGACATTTTTAGTGCAAGATTCATTTGAACCTTACACTAAAACATGTCTAGATACAGATGGAAAGAGAAATGCTTAAACATCTTATATTTAGGAACGGAGGGAGTACATTTGCATTTCATTAAGCCGGCAAAAATTACTACTGCTAGTTATAGATAGACATCCATATACCAAACCCGATTATTGCTTTGCTTTTAACCCGGCTGTCAAATAATAGGACTCCCTCCATTTTTATTTACATTGCGTTTTGCGTTTTCTTAAAGTAAAACTTTCCAAAAATTTAGCAACTATATTTGAAAAATACCAAAATCTTTGAAATGGACATAATAAAAAAATTATGATGATTCTATTAATATTAAATTTATATTATAGATGTTGATATTGTTTCATATATATATATATATATATATATATATATATATTTGTCAATTTTTATAAAGTTTAACTTTAACTAAATATAGAACGCAACGTAATTGTGAAAAAATCAAGTGCAATAGATCATTGATCGTGCTTGCGTTGCATTCAGCTAGCTAGCAAATGTAGCATCGCTAATGAAGTTTAATGGGTAACTAGAAAAATGAATGGTTTGGTTGAGAATTATACTGGACTAAAATGTTGATCTACTCAAGCAATTCTTGACCGACTAGCCAACGCTGCTCCCTCCGTCTCGAAATATAAAACGTGTTTAACATTTTTCGTAGTCTCAAATGTAAAAATTTGACTATGATTATCGGTAATTAATATGCTTAAAGCAAAGGGTAACATAGAAAATCATACTATCCAAATACAATATTATTTCTCCTATATTTCTAATGTATGTATTATTAACTATTTTTGGGTGGTCAATGTCCGAAAATACTTATATTTATGACTTATGGAGGGAGAAAGTAACTTTCTTGTCCAACTGGGATATGCACCGGATGTAAATAGTTAGACTTATATGCCATGCGCATAGAGAGTGTAGTTAGTAAGTGCTCGAGGTTGTTGGGTCGTAATCATGCAAGATTACCCTAGTCAAAATATAGGTGAGAGGAGTCAATCCTTCACTCCGCCAGGTAGCTCTCACGACTGCGACTTACCTTATCTGCTACTCTCTCCGTTCCAAATTAGTTGTTTTTCATTTGCCAAAAAGTGGATGTATCTAGACATGTTACAATTATAGATATATCTACTTTTTAGTAAATGGAAGACAACTAATTTGGAACGGAGGGAGTACGTACGATTGCTCCATCGCTTTCCGGCTTTCGTTGTAGTACGTTGTAGTATCTGTGTCCGGTCACTACGTTGTGTCGTTGTAGTTAGTAAGATGCACCTTTCACTCTTTCAGATATTATTTGTACTATGCGTTAGCAACTTAGGACATAATTTTACGACTTTAGGTACAAATATGTGTTTTTTCTTCCTGAGGAAAAAGGAATATTATTTGTTATTTGGTTGCACACAATTATACAAATTAGTTTTTGAGTGGAAGAAAAGAATAAGTCAAGTCTCAACTCATCCCTGACATGCATGCAGGTGACAGAGTTCAGCTGCGGAGGCTTCGTTGTGGGCCTCATCTCGGTGCACACCATCGCCGACGGTCTGGGCGCCGGCCAGTTCATCAACGCGGTGGCGGACTACGCGCGCGGCCTCCCGAAGCCCCGCGTGTCCCCGGTCTGGTCGCGCGACCTCGTCCCGGACCCTCCCCGGATGCCGGCGCCGCCGCCGAAGCTGGAGCTCCTCGACCTCCGCGGCCTCACCGTCGACTTCAGCCCGGACCACGTCGCCAAGGTCAAGGCCGACTTCTTCGCCTCCACGGGGCAGCGCTGCTCCGCCTTCGACGTATGCGTGGCCAAGACGTGGCAGTCCCGTACCCGCGCGCTCCTCCTCCCCGGCGCCGGCGGCAACTTCGCCGACGACAGCCCCGTCCACGTCTGCTTCTTCGCCAACACCCGCCACCTCATGCTCGCCGGCGCCGCACCCGGGTTCTACGGCAACTGCTTCTACCCGGTCACGGTGACGTGCCGGAGCGGGGAGGTGGCCGCGGGGGATGTGGTGGACGTGGTGCGTGCGGTGCGCGACGCCAAGGCGAAGCTCGCCGGCGACGTGGCGCGGTGGGCTGTGGGTGGGTTCGCGCAGGACCCGTACGAGCTAAGGTTCACGTATGACTCGTTGTTCGTCTCCGACTGGACGCGGCTGGGTTTCCTGGAGGCAGACTACGGGTGGGGTGCCCCGGCGCACGTGGTGCCTTTCTCGTACCATCCGTTCATGGCCGTCACCGTCATCGGCGCGCCGCCGGCGCCTAAGGTCGGCGCCAGGGTCATGACCATGTGCGTCGAGGAGGCGCACCTGCAGGAGTTCAAGGACCAGATGAACGCCTTCGCCTCCTCCGGCAAGTGAAGCGATCATGCATCATCGTTGATGGACAGACATGCACCCAATAATCCCATAATACTCCGTATTAAGCAAGTGTGCAGTGCAATCAAGCTCTTTCCCATAATACTCCGTAATAGTACGTACAGTACAACTTTTATATAACTGTCGGAACAATCTTGGTGTACCTATGTGTAATTTGATTTGCGTTGCGTCAGTTCTCCTAAAGGATTCGGCGCAATTCTATATAAGCGTTATCGTGGTTGTAGGGAATTGCCCAGATAAAAGGTTCTTATGTATGACATGGTCCATGCACCTTAATTGTATCAAGGTGCAATCGACAAATATATGATTTTACTGTACCATGTCTAATTTTTTATCTAAAAAATGCCATGTCTAATTCGCTTTGCTTTGATTCTCCATAGTTTTTTGCGCTTTCTTCATTCTCATAATGCATTTAGCCCAATTAGCAAGAGCTTTAGATATCGTTAGATGCATGACAGGATGTCAGCCGCGTATGGGATTGGAATTGCCGCTATGGTGGTGGCCAGTGAGGTATACGACGACTCGAGGTCCGATGGTGAGAGGCTATAATTAAGTGTTTTCGTTGCGATTGGTGGCAAAGCGTCTAAGTGTTCACCGACTACAGGGGAGAGGTTATTGATGCACCATAATTGTGTGCCTCGGAGGTGTACTTCACGATTTGTTTGCTAGTGGTCTATCTTCTCAAAATCAGCAAATCATATCTTTTCACTCCATCGCTATGATCCTCAAAATCGCATCAAGGAGCTAGAAACATTTCGTGCAGTTTTTTTTATATGAATGTTTCGTGCAGTCTCTTTGGAAGCACAGAACTGATCGATTCGACCCAAGAATAGAGGAAGAAGAACAACTGGGCCCATTTGGAAGCGCTTCTTACCGCATGATCCCTCATGAGAATGGGCCCATTTGGACAAAAAAAAACAATCGTAGGCTTTTCTTGTTCTTGCTCCTACTTGTCTATAGTTTCCTTTGATCATTTTTTTTTTGGTTGACCATTTCTTGTTCTCATCTCGTTTTTTTTTCTTAGTTAGTTCTTATGTATCTATTTTAATACCTTTTTTAAAATTTGTTTTTGTTTATTAATCCAAAAAAGTTTGTTCATGTTATCGTAGTGATGTATTTTACAGGGTTATTTTTTATATATCATTGTGATTATGTTCGGTGAGTGCTAACCGTGTTTGTTCAGGAGTGTGGAATTATGTTGAGCTAGTAATATTAATTTTTATTCGTAATTTTTATAAATATGTTCCCTCCGATCGAAATTTTGATCCTCTAAGTACTCATGATTTTGTGCCACATGCTCCAAATTATGTGTTCCGCTAATAGTCGTGATTTCTTTCTCGTGTGTTTCTAAACTTTTTTGGTTGGTCCATTTGTTTTTTGTTTCCTCGTATTCATGATTTGTTCCATGTGCTCTCATATTATGTTCCAAAAAAATATGTTTTGATAATAGTTGTGAGTTGTTTCTCATGAATTTAAAACTTGCTATGCTTTGTCTAGAATTTTGTTTCTCTGTGTACTTGTGATTTGTTCCACTACTATAAGATTGTGGTAAAAAAAATTTGTTCGACCTGTATGTGTTATGTGTTCCTTGCAGACTAATATTTTTATTCCATCCAGTTCAAAGATTTATTTCGCTAGATGCTGTGATTTATTGAATGTGAGCATTCTCTTTTCATCTAGGTCACATTTTTTTCCTTTTGTACCCGTTATTTGTTCCATTGGTGAAAAAAATATTTCTCGTGCTTCTAGAAAACTGGATTGTAAACCAACCGAAACTTAGAAGTGTCGACGAAGCTCTCCAACCAGTTTCTGATGGACTGGGAGACGTAGAATGTTGAGGGGTTAATGAAGGGCTTGAGGCTTTCGGAGGCAAAGAGGAGGGGGTTCGAATTAGCTCTAGGTCTTTTCAGCAACACGTATCATGCATTGATTTTTTTCAAATCAACTTTCTCTTGAATACATGTATAAACTTTTTGTCGAACTATGTAGATGACATATATACGCAAATAGACGCGTAATGTGTTAGATCAAACTTGGTTTTGTCGTGAAGCCGGACCACGAGCAACTTGCCCAGAGGGAATTCGTGACATGGGTTGGGCTTGAGATATATTTTGTTGACCGTTGAAGGAGGCAATTTGGTGGGAACCGCATGTAAGGAAAATTGTGTTTCGCCTCTGATAACAAATTAGTCAAATAGATGGCAACCTTGCCAGAACCTACGGTAGCCGACGTCAGATGCGTCTAATGGTGTAGATGTTACGAAGTGACACCAATTACTAGCGTTTTTTCCCATTAAAAAAAAACTAGGGGCACACCAAGGGAAGTAGTAATACTGTCGTAATTTCCCCTACAAATTATCCCATATTTTTAAGAGTCTATAAATCATATTTCAATATAAACATTGTCTAAAGCCTTTTTATCTGGTGAAACACTTTATACATATGAACATGTAAAAAAATTAGGGCGCCGCTAACAAGAAAACATCTCTTGGAGCGGACCAACCAAAAGTTTCCACATGGCAACGTCATAGTTGGCCATTTCCATCCATTAAAGCAAAATCAACAAATTCACTTGAGGTTCTATAATCCGAACGTGCACTCCTCATAATGTTCTAAAAACTACATGCAAGTATAGCTTAGATACAAGTAGTACGTTTTCGTAAGGATTTTAGGGGCACATTCATACTCAACAATATTTTGTAAGGTTTTATAATAATGTAACTTTAATAATAATAATAATAATAATAATAATAATAATAATAGAAAGTCTAAACAACAACCATAGGTCCATAGCCCATAGGATATCATGGGTTCCCCTATGCCTCGCTTGTAGCGAGTCGAAACAGCACCTCGCTCACATGGGAGGCTTCATGGGCCAGGCCCAGCAAGCAATGCGCGCATCAAGCGGCCAGCGCACGGACACGGACACGTCCAGCGAGTCAGCGACAATCGCACGCTGGATCTTTTGTTTTCTTCGTTTTTTTTTTCTTTTTTGCTTGTCCTTTTTTATCTATTTCCGGAAATGTTCTTAAAATTTTAAATCTGAAACATTTTTTAAAATGAATTTCAAATTTGAATATTTTTCAAAACATGAAACATTTTCGGCAATAAATATTTTAGAAATCTAATAACAGTGAACCAAAAATTCAGGTGAATCAAAAATAATAGTGAACCAAAAATACCGACGAACCAAAAAAAACAGTGAACCGAAAATAATAGTGAACCAAAAATTCTAGGTGAACCGAAAATAATAGGGAACAAAAAATTCGGTTGAACCGAAAATAATAGTGAACCAACAATACCGGCGAACCAAAAAAAATAGTGAACTGAAAATAATAGTGAACCACAAATTCAGGTGAACCGAAAATAATAGTGAACCAAAAATTCGGGTGAACCGAAAAATAATAGTGAACAAAAAATTATGGCGAACCAAAAATAATAGTGAACCAAAAATAGCGGCGAACCAAAAAAATAGTGAACCAAAATTTCGGGTGAACCGAAAATAAAAGTGAACCAAAATTTCGGGTGAACCAAAAACAGATTTTTGAAAATTTGATTATAATTTAAAATGGTTCATATTTAAAAATTGTTTATTTTTTAAAATGGTTCATAAATGAAAAATGGTTCATTTTTGAAAATATTAATTTTCAAAAAAAGGTTCAAATTTTAAATTTTGTTCATTTTTGAAAAATAGTTCAAATTTAAAATATGTTTATTTTTGAAGAAGAAACAAAGAAGAAAAATGAAAAATGAAAAGAAGAAAAAAATATTATTATATTACCAAAATGAGGAAAATGAAAAAATGAAAATAAAAAGAAACAGGAAAATGAGAAAATAAAGATGTTGCAGAAGAAAAAAAAGAGAAAACAGGAAAACCTGAAAGCAAAAAAAAAAAGAACTATTTTAAAGAATAAACATTTTCCAAAAAACTGAAAAAAGCGAAAATAAAAAACATTAATGGAAAGAAGTGAAACAAAAAAAGAATAAAACGAAAACAGAAAAAGAAAAAAAAACGTAAAACATAAAAAGAAAGGAAAAAAGAAAAATACAAAAATACAAAAACATAAAAAGAAAAAACGAAAAAAGATGAAGAAAAGAAAAAACGAAAACAGAAAAAGAACCAATAATAAAGAACATAATACGGAAAGAACAACAAGAACCAGGAAAAAACTAAAAAAAAGTAGCGCTCGATCCACGTGAGCATGCGCTTGATCTCTCCAGACAAACGAACGTGAAGAAGGAAACGTCTATATGGACCGGCCCGCTAAGAAATTATAACGGGCGAGTCAGAGTTAGAGCTCGCAATAAGCGAGAAATAGCGCTCGCGGGATATCATTATCAGCACGGCAACTAAAACGAACCACGGCCCAACAATAGTTCTTCACTGCAACGCATACCATCTCATCTCAGATTTCTCAAAAATCGGTACCAAGTTCTGAACCTTATTAAAATTGACCTATTAATTTTACTGCAACACATACGATCTCATCAGTGCCAATCTTATTAAAATTAACGACGTCCCTGACGGCGGCCCCGTGATCCACCACCGGGTTCGTGGGTCAAACACCACTTGACGTACTCGTCGTCATCCGTGCGACTCCGCCGCCGACGCCGGCGAGGATGGCTAAACACAGAATACCCCGGTCCCTCGTACTCCTGGTCCTCCTCCTCGTCGCTGAGGCTGAGTTCGTCCTGCGCCAGGTACGAGCTTTGAATCTCTGTGACGGCCACGTCGCACCGGACGACCATGCGGTCGTCGCGGATCAGATGCTCGCGTCGCCTCTCGAGCTCTTCCCTCCTGATGAAATCCTCGTGGCCGCATCCTGGCCCTGGTTCCTCACCGGCGACGGGGCTCCCAAGTTGGCCTATCCCGGCGAGCTGAGACGGAGAGTAGGCGTTGAGGTGAGGGTAGACGCCGGCCTTGTAGACGCTGGTGAAGGAGCCAGTCTCGGCGGGGAGCTCGTACGAGGCGTTGCCGGCGTGGTCCAGCAGGCTGAACTTGTACCGCGCCTGTTGCGGAAGGTGGCTGCGGTCCGTGAGCTGGAGGTAGACGGAGATGGCGTCGGATTTGGCGGAGGCGGCGTCGCGGCCGTTGGGGTAGTAGTCGATGCGCCAGGAGTGGCCTCCGACGGTGAACTCCTGGGAGGAGAGCATCTGGCCGGGGAGGATCCTCTTGGTCTGCGAGTAGCCGTCGACGCGCAGCAGATGGAACCCGTTCGCCGCCTTGGCCACGATCTTGGAGGCCGACCGGGACAGTCGACCAAGGCCGGCGGCGGACATGGTTACGCAGATGGTTGACTGATCGAGAAAACCTAGGCACCTAGCTAGTCTTACGACGGCGGTGATGCAGATCGTCACGCTCACGTATATATAAGATCCGCGCGTAGCTAGGGCTCCCAGCAAATAAGATAAGATCCGATGCCGCAACTTTGGCTCCAAGACTCCCAACATCTCTCCCTATCTTTCCGGGTTTGCAGGGAATCAAATATCTCATTCGTCATATACCAAATTAACATCACATGATGTTTGCGTCATCCCCACGTACCAAATATTGGTAAAACACGTACACGTCCACTACATAATTTTCATCACAACTAGTAATCACGCACGGACCATGAGAAGAACATATTTTATGACTAAGTGGAAAAGGTTTTAACACTTAAAAGAAAATTTTCAACTATAGACCGGGAAAATTGATCGAATGGAGCAAAATTTCAACTCCCAATAATTGCTATTCGGCTATAAAGCGAAATTAATTTTGCAAGATCCAGCTCAAGGAACTTGAAAGAAAAAAATGTTTTCAGCTAAACAGATAAAAATAATATTAGAAATCATGAAATAAAAATGTGAAAAGAAAACCATAAAAAATAAGGGAAAATAAGAGGGCGACCGCTACAGTTCTAGGAGACAGGGGCCGGCGGAGCGCGGTTTTTCCACAACGTCGGGTGCGTCCCCGTCCTATCCTGGCCGTCTATCAGTTGAGATCCGAGAAAAGCGGGAGTCTGTTGAGCGCTGCCTAAGATGTTCTTGGACTTAATGGCTCCCTTAAGGGGACCGCGCCTCTTTTCCCTTTTTCATTTCCATCTATCCCCTTCTCTCTCGACTCTTTTTCCTGGCAGCGGCGTCGGCGTCGGCCTCCGGTGGCTCGTGGCGGCCCTCCCGTGGGTCCTAGCTCGGGCTCCGGTGGCTCGTGCCGGCCCTTCCGTGGCTCCCGGCGCCGCCATCCCTTGGCTGCCGATGACGGCAGAGCTCGGCACCGGCACCGGCCCCGTCGAGGAGAGAGAGACCTTCCTCGGCCCCGAAAGACTCCATCCGGCTCGTCGTCGCGCACCCCGGTTGGCGCTCCGGTGGGATGCAGCGCGCAGAGGCTCCGGATCTGGTTTGGTTGCATCTTGATTGAATCTGAGATGCGGTTTCGACTGGATCTTGAATCCTGACTAGTTCATGTTGTTTCGTTTTTATTTGATTGATGTTCTAACTTTTGATGTTGTAACATGCATGTAGTATTTCACGCGCCTCTTCCACGCACTTTGTCTCTTGCCACGACGACCGTCACATCGCCCACGGCCGGGTGCCGGAACAAGATCTCCTCCACCTCCTTGCCGAATGCTGCATATGTTCTCGCCGCCGGAGATGACCAAGCCACGGTACATCATGACGCTGCTGCCGCGGAGCATGATCTCGACCAGGTTCTTCCCGTCGTGAGGCAACCTGGCCATCACGTCGTCGTCGTTCACGGTGTGGGCGAGGGACAGCATGGTGACGCCCTGCCTGATCTTGAGGCGCCCGCTCCGAGACGGCAGGCTGTCGCTCAGACCGGTGTTCGTGGCCTCCGTGAGGCCTTAGGCGTGCGTGAAGTGGAAGCCGATCTGCTCGATGCACTCCAGCAGCAGGGCGCCACCGGTGAGGACGTGGATGGGCACGCCGTGCCGCAGCGTTGACGCTGCCGTGCGCCGCCACGCCCCTGGTGAAGGTCGAGCCGTTGCAGTGGAACATGGAGAGCGCCCACAGGTACACCGGCTCGCTCGACCATCAGCAGGCTGGTGGCCTGTCGAGGTCGTCGATGACGGGACGAGTGGGGCGGGCCCACTGGAATCGGCGAGGAGCTGGAGCGCGTCGCACCAAGTCGTGGTCATGTAGGATGACGGAGGAGGAGAAGAACAGGGAGCCGTCGGCGACGCTTCGACAGCAAGCAGTGGCAGAGCATACTCAAATTAGTGCCGAGAGAAGAATCATCTGAAGCTGGCCATGCTGGGCATTGGAGGGCTCAGGATCTGTTTTCCTTTACTTTGTGTGTTAGCTCCATACAACAATGGTTCCGCTCTAAAATTTGTATGATTGTCTGATTCTTTGATTTGAATCTGATTTTCTAATTTTTTTGCTGTTCTCTACGAATTAATCAGTTGCTTTGTTTTTTTGTTTATATCAGTGTCCGGTGGAGATGCACATATATGTTGATCTATTCCTTTGGATCCTGTTCTTGCTGTCTTCATGCAGAGGACGGATGCCGCAGACGAGATGGCGCAGCTCGGGAAGCTTGCTGACCTTCTGCCCATGCGCGCCGCCGTTCTTGCTGTCTTCACGCTGAAGGCGGACGCCGCTGGCGAGATGGCGCAGCTTGGGAAGCTCGCTGACCTCCTTCCCCTGCGCGCCGCTGTTTTTGCTGTCTTCACGCTGAAGACGGACGCCGCTGGCGAGATGACGCAGCTCGGGAAGCTCGCCGACCTCCTTCCCCTGCGCGCCGCTGCTCTTGCTGTCTTCTTGCGGAGCGGCAACCATCGAAAGCTCTTGTAGCCTGGCCGTTTTGTCTCGGAAGTTCTTGTAGCCTGGCCGTTTTTGTCTCGCTCTATTTAGTTTGTTCAGATTTTACCATATCATTCTCGTGGTTGTATTTGATAGAGATGGAAGTTGTTCATTAATATTTCTTAATGATGTGAGTTCTGTTTTGTTCTATTTTCCTGTGATTGCGATCCTAAAATGTACGGTGAGAAAAGTTTCTTCATGGCACGAATTTGTCATAGTATTTTCGTTTAGATTACTGTGCTGTTCATGAGTCTAGATCCCAAAAAACATCTATGAAACTGTGTTGCTTTTTGACATAATGTGTATCCAGTCCAATTTGCTTCCTTCTCCGATTTGCTTCCATGATTCTTTTTTATCTGTTTTTTTTGCTGGTCATGATCCCATAATCCATTAGGTACTCATGAATAAAGACTTGGTCGTTTGTAAAATTTATTGTCCTTGTTAAAAATCCATTACTCCCCATGATGTACACAAATGTACTAAGTATAAGAAGGTAGAAAATTCTCCTCTGGGCTCAAAATGTACAACGGAGCAATCGATGAAACGGTATCATTACCAGAAAGTAGTGAAGTGTACAAAGGTAAACCATTATCCTCTGGCTCGAAATGTACAAAGGAGAAAAAGGTGAAAATCTTTCCCCAACACAAAGTACTCAAATGTGTGCATAGCAGATTGGTCGCTGTAATTTGAAGAAGAATATGACTTGATGAGGTGCCTGATAAAAACACTAGAGTTGATAGTGCACCTGGAGCTAAGAACAAACACACAACAACACAAAGAAGAATAAAGCGAAGCATCTTGAAATTCTTGGATGCAGACTGAAGCCGGTTTATCTGGGACTCCATAGTGGCGATCTGAATTTTGAGCACACTAATTTCCTCTTGGTAGGATCTGCGCTGCTCACTGATCTCTGTCTCGATGCTGCAGATATAAAGAATCTTCTCTGATAGCTCCTTCTGAACGGACGCCAGCTCCTTGTTGACTTTCTCCAACGCGAAGTTAACAATCTGGGTCACGTAGTCTCTAACGAGATCTACCCAAATCCATGTCTTGCACGCAAAATTACCCTGGCGGGTCACATAAAAATAATGATGCAACTGCTGCAGGAAACTCGAAAAATATCCAATCTATGGGCTTGAACGGAAACAAGAAAGCTTACCGTAGTTCCTTCTTTTGCGCACTAGAAATAATCTCTGCCTGGATTTCTGGCTGTGCGTGACTTCTTCATGGCGAGAGGAATCTTGCAGCCCTCATCACAAGGATTTCTGACCACCACCATGACGGCAAGAAAACGCTGGTGAATCCGCAGATGTATGACCTTACAGTAGAGATGGCACATCTCTCTCTGGGCATCAGTAAATGTTGGCCTAATGCAGCTGCTAGCAAGCCCGTTATAATCCAGGAGAAAAAGGCAAATAACATTACCAAAACCTGGAGAGACCAATTTCAACCTCATGAACAAGGAAAGCCACTCAGCCATCCCAGCATAAGCAGTTGAGTTGTCGTGAGCAGCAGCGATCACCCAGCCAATTCCAATGCAAAGATGTGCATACAGATGAGCATCTATCTGGTCATTGACAAATTCCAAAACTGACTTGAACTTCCTGGCTGTAGCTCTCTCAAGATCCTCTCTATGAACTAAAGGACGGAACAACATCGCCGGGAAACAGAGCACCGACGGAGTCCAGCACAGAAACCCGTGAGAGGAAAGCATCAACTTTGGTTTACCTTCCAGGAGATTCTTCGCAGACGCTGTTCTAGGAGCACCGCTGCTTCCCCACTCGATGAAAAGGGGAAAGACAGCAGCAGCGCCGTGCACAGGTATGCGGGCGTCCTTGAAGGCGAAGGCGTCGTCCAGCTTGCCGATGAGGAACTCGCTGAGCCGGGACACGACGCCGAAGAAGCCAGCGCGGGGAGGCCTGAAGACGAACGTCCCCAAAAGGGGAAACTCCAGATCGCGCCATGGGACGACCAATCCAAGATCCTGACCGCCTATAATCTCCCCAGACCCGCCCACCTCGGCCGAGTCAAGAAGGAGATGGAGGAAGCAAGAGAACTCTAGATCGGCTTTATTTGGTAGAAGAAAAGAAGAGAAAAACCTAACTAAAAGGACCCGGACCCCTTTCCTCCCCACCGCCGGCCACCGTGGCCGCCGGCGATGGGAGGGAAGACGGCCGGAGCGGGGAAGATCTGAGGAGGGCAAGAAGAATACGGCACGGAGGCCAGTCGCCACAGGGGACAATTATGCCTGAGCTTTGCGTTACTAACCTCGCGGACGAGAGGGAGAGCGCGCGCACCGGGCAGTCACAGCACGGATCGCACAGCACACGGAGGCTCAAGATAAGCCGGGGACGCACACAACGTTGTGGGATGACATTTTCGGGGCCGGCGCCCTTCGGGTGAGGATACGTGTCTAATTTATTTCAGAGCATAAATCTTTGCCGACTGTTTTTTTATTTTTTACCTAGCGTATTTCTTTGCTGATTGTTTTTTTTTTGTCAAGCATAATTATTTGGGGAGTTTTTTCTGTTTGTATACCCAGTGTTTTTCTCTTGGACATCCGGCAAAGACTTTCTTCATGAGGCGAGCCTGTGGAAAAACTCTCCGCAAAGTTTCCGACCCTCATCATGTCTTCCCGTAGTGCATATTAATTATACTGGAGAATTTCCAGTCTTTGGACATATGAAAAAGTACTTAGCATTTTGTGTTCACATAATTACATAATCTGCATGAATGTATAAGTAGGAAAACTGTAATAATTATAGTGATGATAATAATAATAAGAAAGGCCCAAATAACAACTATAGGTCCATAGCTCATATGATCAGATCGATGATCATCAACACGTATGCAAAGTAAAAAAGCAATTAATCGCGGCCTAACATTATTTTGCAACTGTAGTAATCCGGACTGCCTAATAATCAGAATAATCGTCATCGCTGGGCGAGGGTGGTTCACGGCCGGGTTGTTGCGCCAAACACCACTTGATGTACTTATCGTCGTCCGTGCGACGCTTGGACCGACGGCGTCGAGGAGGGCCATGATACCCTGATGTTTCCTGGATGATTTCGTCTTGCGCCAGGTACGAGGCGTCAATCTGCGTAACGCCGACGCCGCAGCGGATGACGATGCTGTCGTCGCGGATAAGATCCTCGCGCCGCCTCTCGAGCTCTTCCCTCCCGATGAAGTCCTCGTGGCCGCATCCTGGCCCTGGATCCTCGCCGGCGGAGGCGGCGAGCTGAGACTGAGAGTAGGCGTTTATGTGAGGGTAGACGACGCCGGCCTTGTGGACGCTGGTGAAGGAGCCAGTCTCGGCCGGGAGCTCGTAGGCGGCGTTGCCGGCGTGGTCCAGCAAGCTGAACTTGTACCGCGCCTGTTGCGGGAGATGGTTGTGAAGGTTGGTGAGCTGGAGGTAGACGGAGATGGCGTCGGATTTCTTCGCCGTGGAGGCGGTGTCGCGGCCGTTGGGGTAGTAGTCGATGCGCCAGAAGTGGCCGCCGACGTTGAAGTCCTGGGAGGAGAGCTTCTGGCCGGGGAGGATCCTCTTGGTCTGCGAGTAGCCGTCGACGCGCAGCAGATGGAACCCGTTCGCCGCCTTGGCCACGATCTTGGAGGCCGACCGGGACAGTCGACCAAGGCCGGCGGCGGACATGGTTGACTGGTTGAGAAAAGACCTAGCTAGGTGGAGGCGGGGAAGATGAGCGCAATGAGATGCTAGTCTAACAACGGCGGTGATGCAAATCACGTACTGTATATATAAGATCCGTGTAATTAGTGCTCCCAGGAAAATATCGACGATACGATAAGATCCGATCCCGCGACTTTGGCTCCAAGACTCCAACATGTTTCCCTATCCTTTTGGGAAAATTGGAATCATAGTATATTATTGGTGTCATCCCCACGTACCAAATATTAGTAAACACGTACGCGTCAACTACATAATTTTCATCACATGCACGAACTAGCTTCTCCTGGCATATATATATATATATAATTTCAGAGCATAAATCTTTGCCGAGTGTTTTTCTATTTTTTACCTAGCATATTTCTTTGTTGCTTTTTTTTGTCAAGCATATTTATTTGGGCAGTTTTTTTTTTTCTGTTTGTATGCCCAGTGTTTTTCTCTTGGACATCCGGCGAAGACTTTCTTGGCTAAGAGCCCGTGGAAAAACTCTTAGCAAAGTTTCCGACCCACATCATGTTTTCCTCGTAGTGCATATTAATTGGATAACTTCCAATCTTTGGACATATAAAAAAGTACTTTAACATTTTTTGTTCACATAAATTACATAATCTACATGAATGTATAAGTAGAAAAACTGTAATGATAATAGTGATGCAAATAATAATAATAAGAAAGGCCCAAATAACAACCATATATAGGTCCATATGTAGCTCATATGATCTGATCGATGATCATCAACACGTACGCAAAGTAAAAAAGCAATCGCGGCCTATAACATTATTTTGCAACTGTAATAATTCGAAGTACTGCGTAGTAATCAGAGTAGTCGTCATCGCTGAGCTCGCGTGGTTCACCGGGTTGTCGTTGCGCCAAACACCACTTGATGTAGTATTCGTCATCCGTACGACGACGGTGGGGCCGACGGTGTCGAGGATGGCCGTGCGGCCGCCCATACCCGCCATGGCCACCGTAATACCCTGATGTTTCCTCGACGATATCGTCTTGCGCCAGGTACGAGGCGTCAATCTGCGTGACGCCGACGTCGCACCGGACGACGATGCTGTCGCCGCGGATGAGATCCTCGCGGCGCCTCTCCAGGTCTTCCGTGGTGATGAACTCCTCGTGGCCGCATCCTGGCCCTGCTTCCTGCTCGCTGGCGGCGGCGGGGCGGATGGCGTGCTGAGAGTAGATGGTTGGGATGCTGGTGAAGGAGCCAGTCTCGGCCGGGAGCTCGTACGTACGCGGCGTTGCCGGCGTGGTCCAGCAGGCTGAACTTGTACCGCGCCTGTTGGACAGGCTTGGTGGCGGCGGTGTTGTCAAGGAGCTGGAGGTACACGGAGATGGCGTTGGAGTTGGGTTTGGCGGAGGCGGTGTCGCGGCCGTTAGGGTAGAGGTCGATGCACCAGTTGTGGCCGCCGACAATGAACCACGGGGACCTGAGCTTCTAGCCGGGGGCGATCATCTTGGTCTGCGAGTAGCTAGCCGTCGACGCGCAGCAGATGGTAACGGCGGTGATGCAGCATATATAAGATTGATCCGTGCTAGCGATATGAGATAAGATCTGATCCCGTAACTTTGGCTACAAGACTCACTATGAGAGAACACATTTTGCTTGAGGCACTTTCGAAAAGTCCCTCTATAAATTATTTGTTGAGGTATTTTCAACTAAGCAGTGTCTCTAAAAATATTATGAGGGGGGGGGGGGGGGGGGGGGGGGGGGGGGTGGGGGGTGGGCAAGGTGACGTGTTGCACAGTCTGATGGGTCAAATAACAAGATTCAATGATCATCAATCCCTAGCAAGCAGAAACGCGATGGGTCAAATAACTCTGATTTCTAATCTTGACCGGAAATAGTTGATATATATTGCATAATGGAAGATAAATATAGCTCGGCAAATGATAGAGTATCTCTTAGTGCCACCGTTGCTCGTGTGCGACATAATCGAGCATATTTTTTGCTACTAATAACAATAACAAAAATATATTTTTTGAAGCAAATGGTAATAATAAAAATTCCGCTAAGGAAGGTCCAAATCTCACTACCATAGCCCATAGGACATTACGATCAAACCCGGGAAGTAAAAAAAAAAAAAAAAAGGGAAAACGGGCAAACATTAATTATCTGCCGTAATTCATACTGCCTCATCGATCCATCAGTAATCATCGTCGTGTGCTCCTCCCTGAGCTTGGCCCAAGCACCACTTGACGTAGTCGGCGTCACCGGTACGATGCTGCTGGCGCCGACCTCGCCGAGGAGGGGCGTACCCATACCCGTATGGGTCCTCGACGACTTCGTCTTGCGCCAGGTGCGAGAGTTGAATCTGAGTGACGCCGACGTCGCACCGGATCACGATGCTGTCGTCGCGGATGAGATCCTCGCGGCGCCTCTCCAGATCTTCCGGCTTGATGAACACCTCGTGGCCGCATCCTGGCTCCGGTTCCTCGCCGGCGTGGGTGACGCAGGTGGTGAAGGAGCCCGTCTCGGCCGGGAGCTCGTACGCGGGGTTGCCGGCGTGGTCCAGCAGGCTGAACTTGTACCGTGCCTGCTGTCGACCCTGGCTAGTGTGGCTGGTCAGCTGGAGGTAGACGGAGATGGCGCCGTTGGAGCTGTTGGGTTCCGCAGAGGTGGCGTCGGCGTCGCGGCCGTTGGGGTAGTAGTCGATGCGCCAGTTGTGGCCGCCGACGGTGAACTGCTGGGAGGAGAGCTTCTCGCCGGGGAGGAGCGCCTTGGTGTGCGAGTACCCGTCGATGCGCAGCAGGTGGAAGGCGTTCGCTGGCTTGACCACGACCTTCGAGGCCGACCGGGACGGGCGATCCAGGCCGGCGGCGGACATTGTCAAACGAGATCGGATCGAGGAAACCTTGCAATTGCAAGCTGGGCAAAGAGATTACAACGGCTGAAAGGACTAGGTCTTGGAGAAGATTGGAGCCCTTGGTCGTGGTTGCTGTGTATATATACGTCAAACCAAGTCGGTTCCTTTTTTTTTTTTTTTTTGAAACTAAACCAAGTCGGTTCCTAACCGAGTCGGTTTAGGTTAGCTAGGTTCTAGTACAATCCAAATACATGCAGTAACTGTACTACAGGTTCGAATCAAGTCGGTTTATTTGGCAGTCGGAGTCTTACGAATACAGTACAATCCTAATTTGCTTCTCGATTGCAAGTTGAGGCGGCTCAGAGCATCTCTAGCAGACACCGCATTTCCGCGGCCTGCATAACCGGAATGCAGTCCACCGCATTCGCGTTTTCATCGTGGTTTTGGCTGCGGCAGAACAGACACCGCAAAGCGGAACCGCAAAACAGAATATTCTTTTGGCGCGGGGAGCTCTTCCCGCGCCATGGTGGTGAGGACGGCGCCGCAGCCGCAGCCGGAGGAGGAGGAGGAGGGGTACGACGCCGCCGCCTTCGGCCGCTCCCTATCCCACCTCGACTTCGTCCTCGCGAATACGGAAGACTCTGTCGTTGCCACCATCATGGCGCGGTTGGCGGCGGACGCAGCGGCGCTCGAGGAGCAGCGCCGCCAGACCGCCGAGGCCAACGAGGCACTCCTCAAGCAGGGCATCAAAGCCTCGCTCGCAGATCCCCTCGTCGTCGCCTCCTCCGACGAGGAATGAAGAGCGGCGCCGCTGCGCCGCTGCGAGATCTGTCCCACCGCTGCGGCGCCCCCGGGTAGGGTTAGGGTGGGTAGCGGGTTAGCTCTAGCTAGCCTCTTTTGCCTCTCCGGTGATCACCGGCGGCGTATTTTGGTTGTAAGCCGGTGATCACCACCGTGTTCGTCCGTTGGTTCGCGGCAATGAAAAAAAATATTTGAATTTACAGTTTCGTTTACAGTTTCTGCTCTGCGCCAAGCATTTTCGACGAGCAAACTGTCCAAAACACGAACCGAAAACGAGGTTTTCGTTTCGTCCTTTTTCGGTCACAGCTATAGATGCTCTAACATGAAGTACTGTTGAACCTTTGGATATACTGGTTGTAAGGTTAGAATTTGTTGGATCAACGCCTCTTTACCTTTTTTACGGTGAGGTTTGCATATTAGCGTGTTGTAGACTCATCAACCACTATTCTTCTCTTATTTTGGCTTATATTCCACAACAACATGCGTGGTATCATCTAATTATTGTAGTGGAGCGGCCCACAAAAAATCGGACCAATCAGCCAGGAGGATTTCCTTCATCCAGTGTTTTTGTAGTCGCTTCGATCACACTCCCGATCCACGTCATCTCTCAGCATTTTTTTTCTGATCCGAATGTAAGAAGGACTCCTGCCACGAGATATGTAAACCATGTCCAGTACATAGACTCGATCGGCATCGCCTAACAAATACCAGACTGCAAGCAATACGATGAAGCTTAGAGTTGCAGACACTGAGAGCCTGTTGGTTGACATCATGCGCTGCGGGCTGCAGGCACTGGTGCCCAGGTCTAGGGAGTGGCGCACAGTGTAGGTCGTTAGGGCCCACTAGAGCACCGAGCCAGTGTGACACGTGGTGTAGTCCGGTGGGTCGAATTCGAGAAATCGCGGGGGGGGGGGGGGGGGGGGGGGGGGGGGGTAAGGGTTCCCAAATAACTAGACTCAATGAACTTCAATCCCTAGTGCACAGTAGAACGCGATAACTTTCGCGCCGAAACTCTGATTCTTATGCATAATGGAACTCTCTGTCCTCACAGCTGTAGTTTTCTTGTTTGTCTCAAAGTAAGTATGAACCCTACTCCAAAACATGGAACGAGATTGATTGGCCCCGTTGTTGGGATCTTTGCTAACGTTCAACCAGCCTGAGCATACAACTTCGTCTTCCTTCCAATGCAATTTTTTTGTCCTCTTCGATCCCTTTGTACTGCGGCTTGGCTGCACTTCCACATCAACTTGTTGAACTTCGGAAGGAAGGTTGTGAGTACTCTGAGTGTCTTGTGTGATCGGAAAGTTGAGGTCGTCAAGAGCAGCAACATCACGATAATCTCCATTGAGAAGAATGCCCGTCAAGAATCCATCTCCTTCCATCTTAATGAGTCTACAATTTTTTTAGAAAAATACAAATGAGAAGAATGTCAGGGAGCACTAGTGCTAGCCGATGGACCCTGTCAGCTTCTACACTAGGTACTCACGCTTTGCACTCTCTGGACACAACTCAAACTCATGCAATTGACACAAACACAAGTAGTTTGGTGCAGCCAAAGCTAGCTGCGTTTTCTGATTTTCTTGATGCACTTGTGGTGTACTTGAAACTGATACAAGGGGCCTTATTTATACTACTAGTGAGCTGCTCCAACCAGCTCACGTACTAACTCTCCTAGTGTGAACATTTGACTAGTGAAAGCCAGGAAGTCAAGCCGACTTATCCTGGACGCTATCCTGACACTGGCTGCAGATTATCACTGCACCTTATGACCTGAAGGTATGCAGCTTTGTAGGTTTATATTCCTTGCAGGTTTACAGCTTCGGTCGGCCGCCATACAACTGAATGTTCACACTAACGTGGCTGCATGCAAACTACTACTACTAGCGATTTGATTTAACAACAACTGCTGCAAGCAGTGCTGCTGCGAACTAGATCAATCTCGCGCCCTATCAAACCCTAGCAGCCGCTATAGACCCTGCTGCAAGTAGTGCTGCTGCGCTATACATCAATCTCGCGGCCTATCAAACCCTAGCAGCCGCTATAGACCCTGCTGCACCCTATCAAACCCTAGCAGCCGCCGGCATGATAGATCAATCCCGCGCAAACCAGGAAACAAGGCAACAACGGAGGAAGATCGACAATGAAAAATATAGGGCATATCGTACCTGAACCCTAGTGAGCAGCAGGGAAAGGAGAAGAAGTCGTGCGAGGGAAGGAGATCGCGCGGGAACGAGAGAAGTCCTCACGTGCGAGGGAAGGAGATCGCGATGGCAACTACGATACATGCGCGTATATTTACGCGCTGAGGGGAGGAAATATGTCAATTTGGGAAAAATGCCAAGTTGGGATGCCAAATTGTTGGAGGCCGTTTTTTCTTGTTTTGCCAAAAAATTGTGGATGCCAAGTTGATTTGGCAAACTCTTGGAGATGCTCTAATGGAGGATATATAGATCAACAAATGAGAGCGCATCTCTCAATGCCACCAAGTTCGCCACAATATGAGCGAGCGGCGACGTGGGAAAAACACGGCATCTTTATTAGTTGATGTTATCGTTCTTAGTATTTAGTGTTTATTCTCATGCCCATGAACACGTGTGGGATGCACCCACGTCGTCTCGCTTGCGATGTAATCGAGCTTATTTGCTACTAATAACAATAACAATAATATTTTCTTTGAAGCAAATACAGTAGTAATAACAATAGTTCCGCCAAGGAAGGTCCAAATTACTACTACCATATATAGCCCATAGGACATCACGATCAATTAACCCGGGAAGTAAAAAAAGAAAGGAAACACGGCCTAACATTAATTTTCTGCCGTACATAATTCATATATACTGCCTCGTCGATCAGTAATCATCCTGATCATCGTCTTGTGCTCCTCCCTGACGAGGGCCCAAACACCACTTGACGTACTCGGCGTCACCCATACGATGCTGGCGCCGACCTCGCCGAGGAGGGGCACACCCATACCCATGATATCCTTGTGCCCCGTACTGCTCGTCCTCGATGAGTTCTTCTTGGGCCAGGTGCGAGAGTTCAATCTGTGTGAGGCCGACGTCGCACCGGATGACGATGCTGTCGTCACGGATGAGATCCTCGCGGCGCCTCTCGAGATCTTCCGTCTTGATGAACTCCTCGTGGCCGCATCCTGGCACCGGTTCCTCGCCGGCGTGGGTGACGCAGGTGGTGAAGGAGCCCGTCTCGGCCGGGAGCTCGTACGCGGGGTTGCCGGCGTGGTCCAGCAGGCTGAACTTGTACCGTGCCTGCTGTCGACCCTGGCTAGTGTAGCTGGTCATCTGGAGGTAGACGGAGATGGCGCCATTGGAGTTGTTGGATTCCGCGGAGGTGGCGTCGGCGTCGCGGCCGTTGGGGTAGTAGTCGATGCGCCAGTTGTGGCCGCCGACGGTGAACTGCTGGGAGGAGAGCTTCTCGCCGGGGAGGAGCGCCTTGGTGTGCGAGTAGCCGTCGATGCGCAGCAGGTGGAAGGCGTTGGCTGGCGTGGCCACGACGTTCGAGGCAGACCGTGACGGAAGCCCCAGGCCGGCGGCGGACATTGTCGACGAGATGGGATCGAGGAAACCGAGCAAATCGGGGGATGAGCGCAAAGATATTACGACGGCTGAAAGAATTATAGGTTATGGACAAGTTTGGAGCCCTTGGGCGTGGTTGCTGTGTATATATACACGTAAAACCAAGTCGGTTCCTAACCGAGTCGGTTTAGGTTATTAGCTAGGTTGTTACTACCGATTCGAACCAACTCGGTTTATTTGGCAAGTTGAGGCGATTCAAGCAAGGGCTTGAAGATCGAGTCGGTCCTCCTACACGAACACATACAGCGCCTACCTACGATCGAAGCTGCCGTTTTTTCTTTTTCGAGCCAAACTTCCTCTTCCTGTTTAGTATGAAAGATAGCTCAATTCTGGTGCTTTGTTTTTCCAACTACATGGAAGACCAAAGTGCTTGTCCGATCCACAAGGAAAAACCCATGATATTTAAGGCACTAGTCAAGCTAGTAGTACGCCTACAAATGTCAATCAATTATAAAAGGTTAATTAATTAGAAAGAGAAAATCAGTGGACGATGCAAGAATTAAAGCACAACTCGTGGCATGCCAATTTTTTTTTTAACTTTGATCACTGCGATTCCAATTCACAACTACAGCATCTGCCCCCTCGGCACCCCAGCGGCAGCATGGGCTATACATTACAAGAACCGACGAACGGGTGTCGAGATCATTCCCATTTAATGGTTTGCCAAGACCACCATTCTCTACTTGAAAGAGAAACTCGGCAATACTAGATGTCTAGATGGATAATGTATATGCATTCCAACCACTGTTGCAGACATAGCTGCGGCGAACGCATATATATCATCATGCTTCTATGCAGGTCTTCCGGTTTCCTTCCTTGCAAGGAACAACGCAGGTACTCCTCCTCCTCTATATCCTTGCACCAGAACACAGCATACATGCATCGTCAGCAAAGCAAATATTTCAACGGCATAACCAGTTAATCTACATGTCGTAAATATCACGGTCGGGAAATAAATATGATCAGATTCTCTAAAGCCTACATATATCGGAAATAGCAAGTAGGAACAAGACATCAAGTACACAACATTTGTTCGCATTTCGAGCACCAATTGCAACTGTCCTATAACTGCAATCAACATACATGCAAAACTAGCTTTGCTTCCTTGTGCAAATTTGAACATACATGCAAAGCTAGCCATGTATATGGACCATCGCTAATTGGTCGGCAAGACAAACAAGAGGATGTATAGCAGAACTGATAACGTTTTCATACAAACATGATTGTTTCAGCTACGACTGCATGCAAAACAGAAAAAAAAATCGATATCTGAGTTCCAACGACATCAAATTTAAATTGTACCGCATAGTATTCAATCAGCAGCTTTATACATAGCAAAAAAGAATTATAACATATTAGAAAGAACTATTCATAATAGTACTATACCAGCTATAAACAAGCATGCAAACATCGGCCGGCTGGGCATGCAAGATTAAGTGCATACATAGAACCAACCATAGAAGAAAGATATAAATGCATATATACAACCAACAGAAGCGATGGCGGAAATATGAACATATCAGCAAGAGCAAAAAAATTACGCAAGAGCAATAACGTTACAGATCCGGAATAAAAAAGGAGAGGTGCGTGTTGGAAGCTATGTACTGAAACTACAGAAGATGCTTGTGTCAAATCAAAATCCTATTTTTGACCACTGCACAAATATAAAAGTACCATGCTAACTATTTGAGGTGCAAAAAATAAATACCAACATGCAACTAACACTGCTTGCGCACAAACACATGGATAAAATGCTGAAAGTGTACATCCCAACAAACCATACACGCAGCAGGACCAAACCTTATCCCTAGAACGGCATGGCAAGATAGCCATAGTTCAAATAGATAAGAAGAGCTGGAGCTAGGGAGTTACCTGAGATGGATTGTAGCCGATGCCGGCATGCCGCTCTCGTGACAGGGTTGCGAGGAGAGGCGCCATACGAGACCACTGCTAGTCTACAACCGCACCGAGACCAGTGGTGGGCTCCAGGGGCGCGTAATTGACCTGCTAAACACACACACACACGCGCGCACAAGTAGATCAAGTTCAGAGTTTGTTCACGGACAGAGTCGACAGATGAAAAGTAATTGCAATGTTCAAGCAGATTTTCAATCAACATGTATTTTCTAAGACAAAGTGCATTCACTGCAGGATATGTATATATAGCAGCATTGACAAGATGAACAAGAGGATACAAAGCAGAATTGATATTGTTTTTTTATTAAACATAACTGTTCAGCTATGACTGCACGCAAAAAATAATCTATATCAGAGTTCAAAGGACAACAAATTCAAATTCAACCAGGTAGTGCTCAATCGGCAGCTTTATTCGTACCAAGTTTATTTTTAGAACATATCAGCAATGTACTAGTCAGAATAATACCATAGCAGTAATAAACAAGCATGCAAACATCAGTCGGTCGGGAAGACAAGATTAAGTGTCATAAAGACAAAGTGCATTTATACAGCCAACTAAGGTGCACGATGGCCATAGCTCAGAACAGAGGAGAAGAGCTAGAGCAAGGGAGTTACCTGAGACTGAGATGGATGGTAGCCTATGCTGATTTCAGTGGGCCGGGGTTGCGCGGAGAGGCGCCATCCAAGGCCACGCCAGTCTACGACCGTGCCGGGATCAGAGGTGTGCTCCATCGGGGCGCATCATTGACATCCAAAATGCACACACACACAGACAGGCAGGTGAGGTTCAGAGTTTGTACACAGATAGAGACGAGCAGATGAAGGCTTCGGTGGCCACACCTCGGGGAGACCAGATTTTCTTGTACTTGTAGACGATGAGCATCGCTCTGACCTCGACAACCTGCAGCTCCCATCGAGGAACCTATCGATTGTGCATACACTGGGTAAGTCTTTTTAGGGTAAGTCATGGCCAAAAAAATGAGAATAAACCACTACACAACTAATCTAGACTAGAGTGCAATAACACTACTTATTTTTTTTAGAAAAAACTTAGTAATTATAGAAAATTAACTACTAACCAACTTATTGCTTCGTATTGTCGATATCCTAACTAAGAAACAGTCACTATATGAATAAATACCTCTATTATAAATGAATAGATGTATCATATAGTTGTAGCAACTGCTTTTTCTCTAAAAAAGAAATGAGATTCTAGGTTGTGAAGCAAAACTAAAGGGATGTGGATAAAGGGAGGGATGATAGAAAGAAGGAAGAGGAATTAAGTAAGATATAGGATTCCAATATGTATGGTCTATGAATTGCATCATAAAAAGCAATGTGATAAAGCATCAATATAATTTCCCCAGCTTGCAGCAGCTATTCTCCGAGAACCCGGTGCCCATGGTGGCCGTTGCAGGCATGGAAACAACTAGACTATCCCTAAGGAAAGAAAAAAGACTGGCAACGCAATGGAGAGTTGGAGACCAGACCACCAGCAGCAGCAAAGTTTCCACAAGGCTTCCATTGTTGGCGCAGCAAAGCACCAGGATCAGGGACCAACATTACAGCTCCAAGCAGGGAGACAATGCAGATAGGGAGCTCCCCACGACCGCAGCAGCGCACACCTAACTAGCTCGCAAACAACCTAACCCTCCATAACAGTGAGTCTAGCGCGGCGCCTCCACCACATCGATCCCCAACCCAGGACGCGGACAAAATCAACCGAATCGACGGGAAAGACTGCTCCTTTGTCTCGGTAAAATGGAAGAAAATAACCCGAGAACCCAAACGCGAGCGATTTAGCACATACCAGCTCCTTGCCGAGCTCGACGGCGGCTAACTGGTAGCTGGCCTTCCGCCCAGTAGACGAAGGGGCGAATAGCTCCTATGCGACGTTTTTCCGAAGAATTGGACAGGCAGCGACATAGTTGCTCATAATAGCTCACATGCGGCATCTTTTGAGCAGTAATTGCTCCACGGCGACATGGCCGTCAAGTCATATTCCCCACGCTGTAACCCAGGTTTTGACCGATACGTGGAGTAATTTTTCTCGATTGGGACCCATGCGTCAGCGAAACCGGCCTCTGTTCGTAGGGGGATCGTCTCTGCCACGCGCCGGCGTCCCGCGGAGCTCACTCCTCTGTCCCATCGTCTCGGTTTCTCCGGGCTAGGGGAAATTATCCTGGCGACGGCGAGTCGAGCGGCGGCAATGGTGCGGGCGAATCGAGCTGCGGCAATGGAGCGGGCGAGTCGAGCTGCGGCGAGGGGGCGGGCGACTGGAGCGCCGGCAATGGAGTCGAGCAAGTTGGCGGCGAGTCCAGCGGCGGAGGGAAGAGCGGCCGCGCGAGTCCAGCGGCGGCACCCGGAGTCGAGCAAGCTGGCGGCAAGCTGGTGCGTGGAGGGAGCGGCCAGGGAGGATGGAGGATGGGGTGGTGCGGGTACACGGTCGCAGAGGCGACCGGCGGCCCGATTTGTGTCTCGTGCAGCGGCGAGGGATTCCATCTATCTCGACGGCAAGCGACCCTACCGGATTTCAGTCCAGCAGGTACTGAAGCAGGCGTGGAAGCGTCACGGCTACTACGGCTGCAAGGGTTTTCCGCTCGGCGGTGATTCGCCGATCCTGGACTTCGATGCCGCGTTGAGCCTACAGGCTTTCAGCCTAGTTGCCGAGATGGCGACGGACAGATTGGTCTGCTCCGAAATCCTCTGCGAGATGAAATCGAGCTAGAAGATTGTGCTGTAGAGCCATGGCGGAGGGAAGATTGTTCTGCAGAGCCATGGCGGAGGGAAGATCGTGCTGCATTATGTAAAACTAGTCTAGTGAATTTTGTTAGGTGCCTGAAACCATTTCAGGCAGTGTTTGCCCAGCGCTGGGAGCATGTGGTGGTAGTTCTTTTGCGAAATGGCAATGTAAGCAGTACATCGAACACCTTGGAGGCGTGCTGTGGACGTGCCCTGGACGTGCTCTGGACGTGCCGTGGCACGTTCCGGTAGGTGAAACCTAGTTTTTGTGGGTGAAACCTTGTAAACAAAATGTAAATTATTGTGTTACTGGTTTTAGTGTTCTTTGTGGCATTCGCACGCCGTCAGATTGTGGCACGCACACTGTCGAACACCTTTGGGAGCACGCTCTGGGCACGCCCGATTGTGGCATTCGCACGCCGTCGGATTGAAAACGAGTTGAAAGAGTTGAAACGTTGTCAACTAGGTAGAGGCTTATTTCATCACCTAAGTTCGAGTTGAAAGGGTTGATGCTCCCTTTGCCCACCTAAGTTCGAGTCCCCTGTCCCCTTGCTCGCAATTTAGGTGCTGCACATTATATGTCCTAGTCTAGTAGTTTGTGGGTCGGACATCTCATTATTATAGAATTTCTATAATAGTGAGTTGTCCCATCCATTAAAATATTACACTTGGAAAAATTCTTTTGATGTTTTTGAATATTTCATGATTATTTTGAATTCGGTCAAACCTAAATTTGACCAACATTTAAACAAGTTTGAAACACCAAAATGGAAAAGTAAGCCTGGATCCTTCTTAGTCACACCAAAATGAAGGTTTGGTGAGGTTTTGGACAATTTCATGTTGCAAATCCAAAACCACCTCTCTTCACACATGAGAGTTCATAGTTTGAGATGTGTGATTTCACACCATATTGAAGCATTTCCTGTTTAATATGTGTCTAGACCTTGTTTATCAGTTGGAGATGTTAGTACATGACAAAATAAGACCATGTGCACTGGATTTGCATTTTTTTGATGTTTTTTGAATATTTCATGATTATTTTGAATTCGGTCAAACCTAAATTTGACCAACATTTAAACAAGTTTGAAACACCAAAATGGAAAAGTAAGCCTGGATCCTTCTTAGTCACACCAAAATGAAGGTTTGGTGAGGTTTTGGACAATTTCATGTTGCAAATCCAAAACCACCTCTCTTCACACATGAGAGTTCATAGTTTGAGATGTGTGATTTCACACCATATTGAAGCATTTCCTGTTTAATATGTGTCTAGACCTTGTTTATCAGTTGGAGATGTTAGTACATGACAAAATAAGACCATGTGCACTGGATTTGCATTTTTTTGATGTTTTTTGAATATTTCATGATTATTTTGAATTCGGTCAAACCTAAATTTGACCAACATTTAAACAAGTTTGAAACAACAAAATGGAAAAGTAAGCCTGGATCCTTCTTTTTCACACCAAAATGAAGGTTTGGTGAGGTTTTGGACAATTTCATGTTGCAAATCCAAAACCACCTCTCTTCACACATGAGAGTTCATAGTTTGAGATGTGTGATTTCACACCATATTGAAGCATTTCCTGTTTAATATGTGTCTAGACCTTGTTTATCAGTTGGAGATGTTAGTACATGACAAAATAAGACCATGTGCACTGGATTTGCATTTTTTTGATGTTTTTTGAATATTTCATGATTATTTTGAATTCGGTCAAACCTAAATTTGATCAACATTTAAACAAGTTTGAAACACCAAAATGGAAAAGTAAGCCTGGATCCTTCTTAGTCACACCAAAATGAAGGTTTGGTGAGGTTTTGGACAATTTCATGTTACAAGTTTTTTTTTGTCTGTAGTGTTTTATTAATATCAAACACGGCCCAACCACGGCCTCGCCACGGCCCAACGCCACGGCCGACCGCCTCCCGTCCCCTTCTTATCCACGGAAATGTGTCGTGCCCTAGCTATTATCTCAGCCGCTCCCACTGCCGCCGCCGCTCCGATTTGCTCGCCGCCGGCGACGAAATCCACATCCAGCTACAGATCCAGCCCCGCCGAGCGGCAATGTTCAAGTGTCTGGGTTCAAGCGCGGGCCGCGGTGGCCATTCCGGTGGCGGGAACCGCTCCGACGAGGAGCGGAAGGGGCGGAAGCGGCGGCCCCCCACTGACCCCGTTCGCGCTGGCCGGGTTGCTTCCAACGGTGGTCGGAAGCGCGGCACGCGCAGGTTCACCAACAGGGGCGGCAGCCGCTACGAGCATGTAAGCTCCTCCGGCGCGGGGAGCTCCTCCATCGCACTGGCACCGCTGTCGCCGCCCAAGAGGGAGGAGGAGGAGGAGGAGCACGCGCCCCCACGCGCCGGGATCCTGCCCGGGGACTTCGCCGACGACGAGCACCTCGACTGGATCACCGCCGAGGTGATAGAGCGTAGCAAGCAGCAGTGGCAGGAGGAGGAGGCGGACCGTCAGATGAAGATGGAGCTCGAGCAACGCCGCGTCCAGGCCGCGATCCACGAATCCCTCCACCCCGTCATCGAGCTCAGCTCCGACTCGGACTTCGACTTCGACTTCGACTCCGACTGAGCGGCGCGGGCCGCCGCCTCGTCGCCGCCGCACACCCCGGGGCTCCGGTGTGAGCCCAATTTTGGGTCGTAGCTAGGGGTAGGAGCAGCGGTATCCCATTTTTAGTTTATCTTTGTGTGGCTTTTGATCCGATGAGCCTACGAACTTAACTAATCTGTGTGTAATGTAATTCAGTTTAAAATTTTAGTTTATCTACTATATGCTATGCGTCTGCTTGTTTATTTTATCTGCATTTATTTATGTTTTGCCTCGCCGGCGTTACCGCGCTGCGTCGCCGTCGCCGGAGAAGAAGAAGAAGCAGAAGTAGAGAATGCGTGCGCAGGGGAAGAGTCGCCGGAGAAGAAGAAGAAGCAGAAGCAGAGAATGCCCGCGCAGGGAAGAGATGTAACGGTCATCGCTGCTGACCTGGACAATTGTGGGTCCCACCCGGCTCCCCTTAATCCTAACTGACTGCGATTAAGAGCAATGTCGCAGCAGAGCTATTTGTGCTCAAAGAGATGTCGCGTCTGAGCTATTCCAACCAACGACGTCGCTATGCATCCATTTGGTGGGAAAGACGTCGCATAGGAGCTATTCGCCTGTAGACGAAGACCCGTGTCCTTCTTCCGCGGTTCGACTCAGCCGCCTCCGTCGGCTGCACCACCGGACCCGTATCCGGCGGCGCACGCGGAGGGCCCTTCAACTGCTCGCGCCGCCGAGAGTCTCATCGTGGCGGGAGGGGGGAGTGGGGCGCGCGCGTGGGAGCGACATTGGAGAGGAGGAGGGAGAGAGGACTGACTGGGCGCAGAGAGGAGGACGTTCCGGCGGCAGAGGGACGGAAGAGATCGATGTGGGCTGGATCGGATTGGGCATCGGCCCAATTACACCTCCTGGCCTGTTGGCGCATAGATACTCATAGCCCTTTCCCTATTTTAGTTCAACCAATAAGTGAATATATCTTCCCTCCAAACCTTTTTTTTTTTTGCCAGATTTTCTTTCCCCTATTGAGTATCAAATCATAGAACAAATCCCAAGTCAGAGATAAAAAATCTTGGTTAGAACCTAACTAAAGTTAACCAACCAAGTATGTGGTTTCAGAAGATGCAAGAAAATCACGGAGAGCAATATCGAATTGAAACGCTCATGGCCGACCTTGGATGAAATTATAAAAATCCTTAAATATTCAAAACCTGGGGAGTTTGGGGAGTTCAATATCATGACTGGCGCATCGGGCGGCTCCACTAGACGCGGGTGATTCCGACGCACTGGGTGTAGCGATCAAAGGATGTAGTCAATGGCGAGAGATACATGGCTCGTAGAGTTAGGTATTACATAGCCAAGAGATAATGTGGGACCCACCTAGCATTGGCATGGGGCTCACAAGTTTATGTCATTCTAGTACAGTTGTAGTATTTATATCTCAAAGTTCGAATAAATCAAACAAGATTTGAAATTTTGTCCTTATACGGGGTGATTGGGTTACTTCTCAATTATTCTATGGAACCTTGTCTTGTTATTCTCATGAATTATTTCTCATTTCTTGTATCATCTCCTCTTTTAGATGCAACTTGAGTAGTCTCCACTAGTAGATAAGGTCTCGGAAAGAGGTCCTCTGAACTGTCTAGTTTACATGTGTATAGTATGCATGTGGAAGCTAACATGCACCGTAACAATGCCACTACTTCATGCAGGTTAAGGTGTGGGTCTTCGATGTTGCTCCTCGAGGATGCACCTAAAATGTGCAGTGTCGTCTCACTTGTATAGAGCGATGCTATGGACACGGGTCAAAACCTCGCTCAGCAACAGAAAAATGGTCCGTTGCCCCGGACCTGTCATTGATGTCAAGGCCCTCGTTGGCATTGGAGGAATTAACCATCACAGATGAGCACCTTATTGGCAATAGTCATCAACATTTCTCGATTTTCTTAAAGTGGAGCTCATCAGTAACAGTTTTTCTTGTTCAACTCATCATGTGTGTGTGTATGTGTATAGGAGGAATATATATTTCACAAAACATGGAAAGACTGACAGCTCAACGCACTAAAACGGTAACATATTTCATTCATAACAAGGACCTATGATATCATTACATTTCTACCATAATATCACCGATTACATGTCAATATTAACAATATATAAGAAGTGAGCGTAGCTCATTTGGTTAGGGAAGTGGATGTACAACCCAGCCACCCAGGTTCAAGTCCTCACGGACGCGGATTTGGGTTCTTATTATTTCGAAAATAAAAATCACTGTAGGGGCTTCCCCTACCGTATTCCTTTCAAAAAAATATTAACAATATATCACTAAACCTGTAAGACTTCCAATAAGATTTGCGATCAAAAAATGTTTTGTGTGTCTCCCATGTCTGTTACGCCCAACGGTCTTCATTTCCTCATTGCCCCTTTTGGTTCCACGGTGCTCATTCCCCTTATTTCATCACTGCCTCCACCCTCTCTCGCTCGTCTATGATTTGTCTCAGATCTATAGTTTTCATGTATCTCTCTCCCTATCTGGATAAGGGGGTGTCGTCGAGGGTGCATAAGAATGCACGTGAAGGCGGATGATATTCTCCCATCATATTCTGTACCTAGATATGTAGTTCCATGCCGTCCTGTCTATAAGGTAATGGCACACCCCTATATAAGGGTTACTACACCCTCCTCCAAGAAGGGGACAAAATCTTTATACTCGCACACATTCCCACACACATACACAACCTTGTCTCCTCTCTCAAGGAGATTATCCTAGCCGGCAGCACCGCCAGCCAGACTCCCCTATATTCTGAGCACCGCATACACCGAAATACATCCATCAACACAGAAGTAGGGATGTTACAGGCGACAAACCCAGACCCCGAACCCATATACATCTTGTTGTGCTTGATGCTGTTAGGTCATATGATCGTGGTCATGAGCCTTACTTACATACAAATTTATAGAGGTAACCGACGAAAACAAATATGGATAAATAATTTAAACATAACACAACTTTTATTGTAGTCCAAGTATATGTCCCCATGTAGTTTATGTGTCCTCTACAAGGGTCATCATGGTACCACCCAACAGCATGTTTTCTCAGCCCTCATTGTTTGCTCACTCTCAATGCAGGCCAAGAAGAAGCAACTGGAAGGTGGAGGACGGAGAGCCGGGGGTCCGCGAGCAAGCACCAAGACAAAGTACACTCACACTAGCTTACCCTTAATTCCTCGTCACTTCCTATAATGTAGGCTGAGCAGCAACCGACGCAACAAGGACGGAGAGGCGAGGTCCAGAGCGAGCACCACGACCACGCACATGAGGATCTCGACCTCAAATGCGTGGAGCAGATTAACTTTATTTTAGTGGATGACATAGCGTGGAGTAATTGAGCACACGGGCCTTGCATGATGATAAGTCGTTTTAAACTGTGGCGGACCCAGGATTGGGCGAAGACCAGGGCTAATATCTAATGCCCAAAACTATGAAAAAGATGACCTTCTAATCCCCTTCCAACAACATAATATATTAGCCACGCAAAAAAAAAATCAAAAATGGAGTTTTGACGTGAAATGTAAGTTCAATGTTTGGTGGGCTTGACTAGCCCAGTAGCCTTGGTCGCTCTGGGGAAAGGCCACGGGCTGGGCTTTTGAGGTATATATTTGTTGGTGAATTTATAAGGGGATGCACCTCTACTACATGGGCCAAGCCAAGGGATGTAGCCCGAGCTGCCCGGGGCCCAGTTTAGCCCCTTGTTTTAAAGACTGCTCTCTTTTTTACTAACTGGGGCTTTTGGGTAAACTTGTTCGATGCATGCAATTCTATGCGGCCTCACTATTAGCTCACCCTCGATGCAGGCCGAGAAGAAGCAACAGGAAGGTGGGAGGACGAAGAGTCGGGTGTCCGCTAGCAAGCACCGAGACAGAGTGCACTCGCACTAGCTCACCCTTAATTCCTCGTCACTTCCTAAAATGCAGGCCGAGCAGCAACCGAAGACAACAAGGATGGACAAGTGGGGTCCATGAGGGGGCACCACAGCCTCTAGCGCTCAATGTCACATCACGTCTATGATGCACAAGAGGATCTCGGCCTCAATGCTCACTTGATGAAAGTGTTAGTGGGTGCGAGGGCTTACCTTGCGTTGCTGAAATGGCTCCGGACTCTGACCGACGACCATGGTTCAAGACTCAGGATTCAAATATCCAGGGCCACGACGACCATTGTGATACATGGGGATTGTTAATCAGCTTAATTACAAAAAAAAAATAACAACTGGTCAACCAAGTGTAACAATTTTAAAGATTTTTTTTTACCAGCAAAACCGTACGGGAGGCCCCACGGTAAATTTTATAAATTTAAAACAAAGTTACAGAGAGTCTCACACAGCCATAATTACAAAAAGGGTTGAGAGGATCAACCTTAAGCAGAAGGAGAGACTAAAAACAAAATAAAAGGGGTTTTAAACTATAGAGGAAATCCAAGTTTTGAAGCTTTGAACTTTGCTTTTTTTTATCTGATAGCAGGTGGTCTGCAGATCACCCAAGATTGCCCTCTATTCCTATCAATTTAGGCACAAGGAAAACATAGCGTGGAGTACTTGAGCACGCTGGCGTGCGTTACACGATGATAACCATTTTAAAGATTGACCTCTTTTCCTATCAACTTAGGCTTTCAGATGAACTTGTTCGGTGCATGCAATTCTATGCGGTATGAGAGACAAGAGATATTGTGTTCAAGACTCAGCTGATGCAACTTAAAACAAAAGAAAAATGTATCCCACTTGTGATGCAAGTTTAGCACTGAAGGGGCCACACAGGAGGATGGTAAGGCCAGACTAACGAGCTACTTGGCTCGTTAAGGCTCGACCCGTTAAGACTCGTGATCATTAAGAATCGAATCGTTAAGCTCATTAAGAATAACGAGCAAAACATAAAGCTTGGCTATGTTCGTTATATGTTTGTGAGCGCTCGCGAGCAGCTTGTTAACAAAATACATCAGCTCAGTATACATCATGCCGTCATGCATACAAAAATGCATAGGTCCAGCTGTCCACATGTAGAAATACATAGACGCATCAAGCTAATTGAGCGAACTAGCTAGTAATCATCAGAAACAAAACAAGTGCTAGCAAGCACATGGAATAGGGACTACGAACGCAGCCTTGTGGCATGCTGCTACCGAAGTTAACGAGTAGCTCACGAAACTCGTAAGCTCGATTATTTAGCTCGTTGGTGTTAACGAGCAAAAATTAATGCTTAACTGGTTTGTTAAGATAACGAGCCGAACTCAAATGAGTCGAGCAGCCAAGCGTTCATTAAACTTACCGAGTTTCGAGCTTTATGTATGTCCAACCCTAGAGGAGGGGAGGAGTATTGAAAGATTGTCCTCGTTCGGTACATGTAATTCTACAAGCCGGGAGAAATAACTAATTACTTTCACACGCTTGCATTGCATACGACAGCAATATGGCCAGAGGCAAACCGTTGAGCCCGTAAAGATCCCACGACCTTTCAAATTTGATGATGCATGAGAAGGGCATACAATCAATACAATTCAACCAATAACACAGTGCATGTGCCCTTGTCTTCGATCGTGTTCCGTATTTGAAGCCCCAGCAGCTAGCCGTAGATCGAGCAAGGGATCGAACAATCTCTACTGTACTCCAATAGGAGGGCTGTGAGCTGTGCATTTACGACAGCAGTGCACAATTTTATGAGGAGTAATGAAGGATCACGCCTAGCTAGGGCGTAGTACATGCCCACCCTAAACAGTACCCACACACACGGTACCTCCAGTTTGGTTGCTGAAGTGCACATGAAGGTCGCAGTTAACCATGAGCCGTGTTGGCAATTGGCATGTGCACTAACAGCTCAAACCTACTGCGCGACGTGTAGCCATGATGGGCTTTGCGACGATCAAAATGGATCGGATTGTGTGCATTCAATTGATCACCTATTGCTAGTCGAAGTAATTGCATTCTCTACTTGATCTGATAATTGCTCAATTGTACCTAGTAGTTAAATTGAATGCCACTTTTTCTTTATATCCGGTCTATAGTAGAATTCGAGCTGTTCATCCATCTCATCGGTCACATATGCAAATCTATCGATCCCGCTCATTTAGGGTGTTCTTGGGCAACTTTCTAGTTTCACTACAAAATACACTCAGTAGAGACAGGAGGAACGTTGAAGATCACTTTGAGAAACGATTAAGTAGTTGGCGAGCGCATAATTTATGTTATGTCGCCTGTTTGATCCTCAGAAGTTTGGTTTTTAGGTAGCTTACCTATCTTTTTGTTGTTGTATTAAAGATCTATAATGGTGTTTGTAAGCGATTAGATTTATATCGTTCCAATAAATATAAAAGAAAGTACTTGTGTTCGCTGATTCTTTGTACGCCCAAGGATCAGAGAGGAATGTGTGTTGAAGATATTGGTTAAAACTATTGTTTTCTTAGTAAATGACTACTTAAGCTACTTACATACTATGGTGTTTTGCGATATTTACAGGGAAACAAATACTTGTGGACAAACCGAACTTATTATTGTAACTGCTAAACTTTGTGGTCCCCATTTTTGGAAGGGAACCATGCGAATTAAGAAGATTTTTATGGCGATTTGGCTAATTTTGAGTTGAAAATGGTTTTCGTGAGGGTGGTTTCTTGTGGGATTTACATATAATGGGGTTACTTCTTCTCAGGTAGGTTGCTTTATTCAATTCACAAATTCACTTCTAGTTTAAGGTTTCATGGAAATTCAAGGCATCGCTTATGATTAATGTGTTTCTTTGGTTTTCGTGACGTGGCGTCATTCTTAGCAAACATAATATAATGAAACGCTGGCCTAAGTGTTCATGGAAACTCGAGGTGTCTTTGATGACTAAAGTGTTTCATTGATTTTATGCCATGGAGTCATTCTTAGCAAACATAATATAACAACTTATAATTGGCATGTGACACAAGATGCGCTTTTTCTTTTGAACAAGGGATGATTCAATGTTTGTTTTTTTACGTTAAATGGCTTGAGTAACATAGTAAGCGGTCTATTATGCTTTTAACAATGGCCTTCCTTGCTCTATGCAAATAATCTTTGATTTTGTTGGGTGGTTTTTGTCTATTTGATTATGAGGAATGATCTCGTGTTTGTACTAATTCTCAGTCGGTTCGTGCAAAAGAAAATTGCGAACTCAAAAACAAATTGTACATGTTTTGAACTTTAAGCAACACTGTGAACAAATTAGATATGAACGAATAAATTTATGAAATCAACTGAAACCTATTTAATTCTCGGTTGACTGAGTTTCAGACACTCCTCCTTATAAACAATGTTAAGATATTTGCAGTTTGCATCTTGATAGTGACACGGGCGTAAGATAAATTCTCCATATATTCTAAAGAACTCTTCGTCTATATATACAAGCCCACGCTTGTTACTGCTGCTTCGCTCGTACAAGTACAGCAGCCTGCTGCTATAGTTGTTCCGTGCGTCATGGTGGGAGGAGGAGGAAGGCTGCTCCTCTGCGTCCTCGTCTGCGCTGCACTGATGGTGGCAGGCGGCGATGCCGCGACCTCCATCATCGTCGGCATGGCCCAGTGCGCCAGCTGCGCGAGGAAGAACATGAATGCCGAGGCGGCGTTCAAGGGTACGAGACAAGTGCTTTCCGTGCTGCAAAGATAAGTAAAGTTTTAGAAGATTATCAAGTTCAATGTGCTGCCATTATTGTGCATCAGGTCTTAAGGTGGCGATCAAGTGCAAGAACGGCAGCACCGGCGCCGGCGAGTACGAGAGCAAGGCCTTCGTTGACCTTGACGGCACGGGCGCCTTCGCGGTGCCCCTCCCCGCCGACGTCGACCTGCGCGGCGGAAGCGCCCAGTGCTTCGCGCAGCTCCACAGCGCGGCGACCAGCGCGCCGTGCCCCGGGCAGGAGCCGTCCAAGATCGTGCAGCTGCTGTCCGAGGGCGAGAGCGAGGGCACCTTTGTCGCCGTCGCCGGCAAGACGACGACGACACACGCCGTGTCGACGACGACGCCCGAGTGCGCGTCGGCCAACATCTGCTTCCCGTGCCGCGTCTTCGGGCGGAAGCCTTTCTACATGCACCGGCGCATGAAGCCCTTCCCGGAGTACGGGATGCCGACGCCGGTGTACGGGACTCCGGCCCCGAGATGCATGTGCAGTCCTACCCCGGAGCCAGGATGCCAATGCCCGTCGGCGCCGGTTTACGGGACGCCCATGCCGGAGTACGACCCCCCTCCCACGCCGGACTGCCCTCCTGAGGCGCCGGAGTACGGGACGCCGATATACGATCCACCCGTGTACGGGACTCCGGCGCCGAGCTGCATGTGCAGCCCTACTCCGGAAGCCGGATGCCAGTGCCCTACTGCAGCTCCCACGCCGGTGTACGGGACGCCGATGCCGAGATGCATGTGCAGCCCTACCCCGGAACCCGGATGCCAGTGCCCTACTTCAGCTGCCACGCCGGTGTACGGGACGCCGGCGCCTCAACTCCCTCCTCCTACTCCGACGCCGGTGTACGGGACTCCGTCGCCGAGATGCCTCTGCACACCTACTCCGGCGCCTGGATGCCAGTGCCCTTCTCCCACTCCCACGCCAGTGTACGGCACCCCGGCTACATACCCTCCTGCCACTCCGGTGTATGGACCTCCGGCGCCGGTATACGGAGCACCGCCGACGCCCGACTGCCCTCCAGCCGCGCCGGAGTACGGCACGCCCCCAGCCCACCACTGAGCGCCGCTGGCTGGCTCCATTAATGGTAATTCTGACATAGTAGTACATGCAAGGGGAATAAGAAGTTAAATATTACACCAAACCAGCTTTGATGAGACGATGGAGATTCCTGTGCTTGTGCTCTGTAGTTTGTTCGCATTTGGCAATGAAAGCTGCATGTGTTGACGATATGCTGTTTCCTTTTTCCGATCAAAACTAGCACAGTGGCCTGCGGGCAACATTTTTATTTCTTCGAACAAATTTCGAACATAACTATTCAGATGGAATGTAGAACAGTATGTTCTAAGGTATCAGATTAAATTTTGTGATCATTATGCTAAAAAAACATCAGAAATATATTGCGGTAAATTATTTGGAATACGGCTATTCACATGGATTGTGAAACAATCTTTTCTAAGGAATCAAATTTAAATTATTTATCATTATGCTAAAAAAAAATATTGCATAAATGTTCATGCAAACAAAATAATAAGATGTTACACCTCTTACCTCAAGGCATCCATGTGTTGCATGGTTTTGTGAACTTCGTTGTCCTATCCTAGTAGTATGTTGCAATAGAAAAAAAATTGTGCACCTAATTCTTTCACTCCATCTATTACGGTACTAACTAGAATAAGCGCATTTTTATGTGCGGTAATTTTTTTTTGGGTTATGCAAAACCGATACATGTTTAAAAGTATTTACTCATCTATAAATATAGTTTTGTAATTATAAAAAAATTTACGGTCAAACTTGACATTTGGAGGTCAGGTCGAGTGAAACGGTACGTACATATGAATGTTTTTTTTAGAGAAACAAATGAATGAGTTGAAAAATAGTATGAACATGTGTATGACACGCTAGATCCGTACTCACACGTTATTCACATAGATAAAGAATGCGATTAAAATATTGGTCAGGTAATTATGTACTAGGTATTATACTTAGTTAGGGTCATCTTCGTTCAAAAAGTACTATATTGTTTCAAAATAATTGTAGATGAGTTCTGTTCCATGTTTTCCACGACAGATTGCCTACTAGGGAGCAGATCCAGATTCCTTTATGTGATCAAGTGGAGTCTCTTGATCATGTTCTTGATCAAATGGCTGTTCTGGTCTGGACCATTGTGTTTTGGGACCACGGCGAATGATTCCAGGGAGTGTGGCAGATGTATGTTGGGGCATAAAAATATGACTATATGAGGGGGAGATGGGTTTGGTGTGGCATTGCTGCTGTATGGTGGACACATTGGAGTGTCAGGAATTGTCTCATCTTTGAGAAGAACTGGCTAAAACTTCATTTTGATGCTACCTTCCATGTTACCTTCCTGTTGCGGCATTGGCAAAGATAATGTATCATGTGCAACCAATAAATTGTTGCACCCTGACCACTTAAAATGTTTGTAAAAAACCAATAAAAAATTCGGACATATATAATACTTATGTCTAACGTGTCACAAATTTCAAATCCAAAATCATAACATTGATCAAGAAATTAACTAGACATATGAATAATAAATGTGTCAAAATGCAAGTTGGGCTTTGAATTTGGCCCGTTATCACTATTGATAGCAAATCTGTCAGTTTCACTGTTGATGATGTGTTTCAAATTTAGACTTGATTTTTTTATGATGATGTATATTTATGTTATGTTATTGCCCGAACTTTTTTCTAAAATTTTCGGAAACATTTTAAGTGGTCAACCGGAGTTGGGGTGTATCAGGTGCACTAATTGCACCGTTGCACATGATACGTTCTCAGTGATCAAGAGCTTAGGACATTACCTCAGGAATGCAACAGGTTACCATAAACACAAGAAACTAATATGGACATACCTATTGAATAACCTTTGTGAAGTTGGCTAAAGTTCAAAATCATTGATCCAGTTATCGAAAGTATTACAATAAAAGCCATGATTTTCATGCAAACAAAGACATACTAGAACCACCCGTCCAACGCATCAAGCTTTGCACCGCACCATGTACCCCCGCTGACGCCGCCCTGCACCGCACCGCCGCCCTGCTATGCGCCGCCCCGATCCCGTGCCGCCCCACGACAGCTCCTTCAACGTCTGCCTGCTCCGCGCCGTCCCACGACAGCTCCTTGAACGCCGGCTTGCACCGCACCGCACCGCCCCACGCCCTCACAACAGCTCCTCCAAATTCGGGATTTTCAGGAATTTCCAACCCTGATCCCAAAATTTCGAGAAATGGGAAAGTCCCGAAGGCCCGGCCTGATCGCTGACCTCGGAGAAATCTGGCCAATGCCGGGCCAGCGGATAATCCTGGACAAGACTAGAAGAGACATCCTCATTTGTCCACGTCAGCATAGCACCCCACTCCCCACAGAAACAAATCCTATACGACCCGGGGGCGAGCGACCCGGTGGTGGACCACGCGCGGCGGGCGACACCTGGCGCGGCGCCGCGGGCGGGCGGCGGGCGAGCCACGCGGCGGGCGGGCGAGCGGGTCGCTGGGCGGGTCGCTGGGGGGCTGGGTCGTATAGGATTTTTTTCCACTCCCCACAAACGACGCGCCACGTATATCCTCCGAAGGGTATAACTGTAAATTCGCAAGCAACGAGGCGTGAGAAAGCATCGTACCGCGTAGACGGATTTCGGGACCGGGAGAAAAGGGATCTCGCCATGGAGCTCACCGGCGCAGCTGCCCTCCGGCGATCGCTGGCGTCTACGTACCCGGTGGTACCGACGGAGAGGAGGAGGCGTATGATGCCGGACAGGGTCTCCTGCGTCGGCCGCGGAGGCGGTGCGTTCGCCGACGAGGCGCACCGCATATATTACGAGGCGCCGCCGCGGAAGGCGGTGGAGGCGGCGGCGAGGGACCTCTCCAAGCTCCGGGCCATGGGCCTCGTCGCCGGCGACGCGGCCAAGGAGAAGATCCTCTCGGTGAGCCCTCTCCCTCCGTCCCTCCTCGCACATCGATTTTGTGGTTCTGTTCCCCATTTGTCTGTGCTTCGGATTAGGGTCGCCAAGTCCTGAATTTGGAACGGTTTAGCACGATTGGACATGAACTTGGTGGTAATTAGTTAGCGGACAGTTTCGTGGGGTACTTTTTGTGTGAATTATGATCAAACTTGCGCCCTGATTTGTGTGGGGCTACGAATACAGGAAGCCACGGAGCTGCTGCTGCAGGAGTTGAGCCAGATGAAGGATGCAGAGGGCGAGCTGAAGAAGAAGCAGAAAGAGGAGAAGGCCGCGATGAAAGCACTGAAGAAGCAGCAGAAGGAAGCAAAGAAGGCCACAATGGAATGTGGAGATGCGTCCTCTGAATCGAGTGAGAGCGAGTGCGACGAGGACCAATCCATGAAAATGAGCTGTGTTGGCACCTCATCGATGCCTGGAATTGAGCAAGGAATGGTGATGTCGATGTCCGTGCCCCAAACTGCTGCTGTCCCAGCAATGGATTTTGACGAGGCTGCAATGAAGGCCATGCAGAAGAGGGAGAAGGAACAAAAGAAAGCCGCAAAGAAGGCCTTGAAGATGAAAAGGGAGGAAGAGAAGAGGATGGCCACAATGAATCCCTGCAAGGACGAAGATAGCTCCTCATCCTCCTCCGAATCCAGCGACAGCGAGTACGAGGGAAAAGTCGTCCAGATGAACCGTTGTGCCACCATTGCCGCACCTCGAGTGCCACCTGCAAGCACAGTTTTCCCCATCATAGTGCCTCAGATCCCAGACGCCATGTCACCGGATGCCCGGGTCTCTCCAGGGCCAGCAACTGCCGTGCAGGGAAGCATGGTTCTTGACGAACAATCACTAGACAGAATCGAGGTCTGCATGGGCGGCAAATGCAAGAAGTCGGGCTCGCTTGCTGTCCTGCAGGAGTTTGAGAAGACGGTCGGCACCGATGGCTCAATGGCGGTGGTCAGATGCAAATGCTTGGGGAAATGTGGGCAAGGCCCCAACGTCCGACTGCCGAGCGAGGGCTCTGTAGTGGAGGATGGTCTCATCTGTACCGGTGTAGGCTTCGATGATGTTGGCGCCATAGTGGCAAGCTTACTGGCTGGTGGCAGACTGGCCATATGAACTGATGATGGTCACCTGGACCTGGTTCAAGTTGTACCTACAGGACGTGTACTGCTTGCTACTTCCTTTGCAATAATATGTTGTAGATAATCACACCCCTGAGGAGCTGATGTATTGTCTGAGCTTAATGAGCTGATGTTCACTTAGATCCATGTCTTGCATGCTAATCAAGAGTTCAAGTTCCATTGCATTCTGTGATTCCGTGTTTGCAAATTTGAGCATCTACTATGATAGCAAGGTCATTCTCGGGATAAACAAGAGACCACGGAATGTTCAACCTTGAGAAGGCATGTGGAGGTGAAACCTGTTAACACCACGCAGTCCTGACTGTTTAACACTTCAATTACAACACGAAGCAACATGTATTACTCGGTACTAGTTGTTCGCCCTTGTTTTTACAAACTTTCTGCTAGACTAGACTTTCCTGCCGAAACAGAGGACCAAGGTGAGGAGCACTCGGAAAGATGGAGAAAAAGACAGAAGAAATGTGAAATGCTCTCTCGAGCAAGGAGCACGTGGAGTCTATTATGTGGTCCTCCCAAGGCACGCTGCCAGGTCTCACTTAGCGAGTTGTCGTGCAGTATAATGTGTTAACACTGTTTGATGCCTCGGGTAGTAATTTAGGCAAGTTTCGACGCTAGGTTGTGGATGCATTTCTGAGCTCTCCATCTTGTTTGTACATATCAAATTCCAAGGGGAATGCAGTGCGACGCCTACATTTGGAGAGGTCTCAGATGAATCGAGATCAATCCGTAGATATTACAGTCATCGGTTGATTTAAGCAGTCGTTGCCCTTAAGGTACTAAATGTTCTGAACTCGTGGCTATTTTTTCCTCCTACTTGCCAGCTGGGTCCTGCATTTCATTTGTTTTTTCTTCTGCTATATTAGATTACTGTACAGAGCAGATTTTCAGAGGAAGTATTGAACATATTCAACAACACATATAAAGAAAAGGAGAGGTACGCATATCTTCTTATAGAGGTAGAAGTATGCTATACACATATTTCTAAATAAAAATCTTTCTCGGGAAACTGAAATTGCGAGATCCATCCTTTAACCATATTGTTTGTATTAGTTCTATCCAAGAAGTAGCAGACTAGAAGAGAATTAGAATTCCAAAAGGCTCAATCAGCTATGTTCTGAAACAAGCATACACATGTATCGTGCTTTTACTTCCAGATAAGAGAATTGCTCATTTTGTTACAGTGTGCACTTTCTGAACTCATATGATGATGTTTTCTATAGCTTTTATGTATATTATTTTGCATTCTGCTCACATCACTTTGTTCAATCCAAAACTGTAGATGCTATATACTGATAAACTATCCATGTGTGATGCGTTACAAATTTTTCATTTTTTGTCGACTCCTTGATTCAGTTCTGCAACCGGCATATCTGCACGACATCTGCATATCTGGGGACCAGAGTTGGTAGGATCATGTTTCTCGATCCCTGTTCAAACCATCATTGTTCATTTTACATCCTGTTTGTGACTTTGTCTGCACAAAATATAATCCCTGACAATCGTGCTACAATTGATTGTTGTTTATCCATAAATCTTTGGACAGCAATCTCGCAAATATGTATTGCCTATACTGAACATTGTACCGATTACTGAACTGTTTGATTTTTCTAAAGATCGTGCTACCATTGATTGTTGTTTATCCGTAAGCTTTGGACACCAATCTCGCAAATATGTATAGTCTATACTGAAACATTGTACTGATTAGTGATTACTGAACTGTTTAAATTTTCTGAGATCTAGATAGTGATAAAATGAGACCTGTTCACCTAACGTGGTTATTTTAATCAAGGAAGCCATGGCTCATACTACCACCATTCCTAAAAAGAAGGCGTGTAAGTTTGTTCCAAAGTCAAACAAAACAAAGTTTGACCAAATGTATAGAAAAAACAATTAACAATTATAATATTCTATCAATATATAATTAAAGTATACTTAACGAAGTATCTAATAAGAATGATTTGACATCGTGGAGGATGATATTTTTCTCTCAATGTTTAGTCAAACTTCGCATAGTTTGACTTTTTATAAAATTTATACGCCTTATTTTACGGAACGGAGGTAGTAAGTATTAGCTGTGTTTTTTGTATGATTCTAGATGTGTACATAGTTAGGAACTTAACTTGAATTTGCATATTTACTCTTATCGGTATGTAATATCTGAATAAGCAAGGTTAAAGTTTTGGAGGCAGCAGATCCTTTGTCGCACAGTGATTTGGCTTTTCAGTTCTTTCCGCTTGATGCATCATCTACCATTTCTGCAATTGTCATGTCTTCCAGCTAACATTTGTGGTATAATCTATACAAGTTTGAAAATTTGTTATAGGAATCTTTGAGCTGTCTTTTGACCCCCAATTGACAAGCAATATCAAGAACCATCACTACTTCATTGTCTGTAACTGTGTCATTATATATTTTCAGAAATTCATCACTCCACACTACTTCCCTGTTTTTCTAAATTTACACTAGAAAGCTAATTATCGCAGCCAACCTGGAATGTTATGTTTTTTGCATGGTTATCATCGAGGGACTTCCAAATTCACTTTGCCATCCTTTGCCGGTGCATTCGCAGACGAGGCGTACCTCAGATATTTCGAGGCGCCGCTGCGAAAGGCGGTGGAGGCGGCGGCGAGGGACCTCTCCAAGCTCCGGGCCATGGGAATCGTCGCCGGCGATGCGGCCAAGGAGAAGATCCTCTCGGTGAGCCCTCTCCCTTTCTCCCCGCACATTGATTTTGTGCTTCTGCTCACCATTTGTTTGTGCTTCGGATTAGGCTTGCCAAGTCCTGAATTTGGAACAGTTCAGCACGATTGGACATGAATTTGCTGGTAATTAGTTAGAGGCTAGTTTCGTGGTGCACTTTTTTGTGTGAATTATAATCAAACTGAGCCCTGATTTGTGTGGGGCTATGAATACAGCAAGCCACCGAGCTGCTGCTGCAGGAGTTGAGTCACATGAAGAATTCAGAGAACGAGATGAAGACGAAGCAGAAAGAGTACAAGGCTGCGATAAAAACACTGAAGAAGCAGCAGAAGAAAGTGAAGAAGGCCACAATGGAATGTGGAGATGGCTCCTCTGAATCGAGCAAGAACGAGTGTGTGGAGGAACAGTCCATGAAACTGAGTCGTGTTGCCACCTCATCTATGCCTGGAAGTGAGCACGGAATGGTGATGTGAATGTCAGTGCCCAAATTGCTGCTGTGCCAGCACTGGATTTTGACAAGGCTGCGATGAGGGCCATGAAGAAGAGGGAGAAGGAACAAAAGAAAGCCGTGAAGAAGGCCTTGAAGATGAAAAAGGAGCGAGAGAAGAGGATGGCCATACTGAATCCCTGCAACGACGAAGTCAGCTCCTCATCCTCGTTGGAATCCAGCGACCGCGAGTGCGAGGGCAAAGTCCTCCAAATGAGCCGGTGTGCCACCATCACCACACATCGAGCACCACCTGCAAGCATAGGTTTCCCCATCGTAGTGCCTCAGGTAAGGGATGCTCAAATCTTTCCAGGGCCAGCAAATGCCGTTCAGTTCTCCAGCATGCCTACTGTCGAAGAACCACCGAATAGAGTCGAGGTCTGCATGGGTGGCAAATGCAAGAAGTCAGGCTCGCTCGCTGTCCTGCAGGAGTTTGAGAAGGCGGTCGGCACCGACGAACAGGATTGCGGTGGTGAGGTGCAAATGCTTGGGGAAATGCGGCCGGGCTGGGCCGGGGAGGATGGTGTCATCTGGATTGGTGTAGGCTTCGGTGATGTTGGCGCCATGGTGGCAAGCTTACTGGCAGCCGGCAGATTGGGCATTCGGTGATCGTACTTGCAGACGTGCACTGATGTTCGCTATGGATTCTTGTCATGTATTTCTAACCAAAGAGTTAAGCTCCCTTGCATTATGTGATTCTACGTGTTTGCACATTTGAGCTATTGAACATTTGAACTGGTACTGAGCTGCAAGACTATTACGTGGAGGCGAAACCTGGTGACAATATGCAGTCCTGACGGTTTAGCACTTCAATTACAACATGAAGCAACACGTCTTATATTCTAGTAAAACACAGAGCCGCAACAAGTAATCCTGGAGCAAGTAGCTACTCCGTAGTTAACAGCCACTCCAATTATCACTCCTCTCTTCTTCTTTTTTTTAAACTTCTGTGAGATTTGCCGATGCACTTCCATTCATAAAAACAAAAAAATTTAATTCGAACTACGGGTTTGTTTGGTTCAAGACCTGGGCTCCGTGCCTGAAGAAAATCGAGCCTGTCCTGGGCCTAATAACAAACTACTCTCCCAGCCCATAAACAATTGCTGGCCCACTCCTCAAGGATAGCAGTCTAAGAAAAAACGATTATTAAAGGAATGGTGCTACTTAGATTATTATGAATTGGATTCATATGCCTCAGTTTGTGAATTTACCATACATTTCAACCTCTTTTTAAGAAACATTCGAGTAGAATTGAGACACTTTTCTCATGTTTCATCCCAACGACTACAATCCTCTATTTTGCACCGCCAAACTTGTCAGATTTTTGTGGTTGTCCTATTCATGTGTTTTATAATTATGTGATCAAAGAGGCACATAGCTTCCTAAGCTTTAATGGATCGACGACGGGCAACCTTTTCTGATCTCCGCCGGGCCCGACAATCAATAGATTATCCACAATGCCAACCAAACATCACCCATGCAGCATATAGGAAAACATTAGGCCAGGCTAGTCACGCTCGAGACGAGACGCAGAGAAAACAAACCGTTGCGTTGAAATAAAAGAATTAACTTGGGGAAAGCCACCTGGACATTTATTTCTTCAAACATTACAAAATCATTGATGAGGCTACATGAGGTGCAAACCACACGGAGTATATCGATGTCGGGCTTAATTAGAAAATATTAGAAACGGCCAACCTGAGCTACTGAAAACCTTTGAATATGCATAATATTGATTATATATCACGGTTGTGTAGGAGTGACTTCTCTCTATAAGTGGAGGCTGTTGGCAACACATGGTGAATTTGGTTTGCTGCGCTCTATGAGTGTCGGGTCTCCAGCTCCGCAAGGAAACTCTAGTTCTTGTACCTAGCAATTGCGGTCCTTGCTAGCCGAAGGCATTGCTTATAAAATGTTTGAACTTGATTTAGGGGGTGAAATCCAAGATCGGGCCTCGGTTATTAGATCTTGCGACGACGACATTCAGGTGTCGTACCTTCCCGAAGTAGCCAAGGTGTCGCCACTGGTGTTGGTTGATGTTGATATGTGTGTTGTTGCGCGCCTGTTCATCGGTTAGGCATCAATTTGTTGTCATGTTTTGCTTTCTTTCTTTTCTTGTAAAAAATAATAGCTCTTTAACACCGTATGCTTAGAGGTGTGTGCTTGGACATTTCCTAGTGTGTGTGTGGTACGACGGTGTAGTGTATATGCATCTTTTCTTGTACCGTGTGAAGGTCGCCTCAACGCGTCAGGTCGCGCATAAAGTCGAGATGCGTGAGTGAGCTGCACATGCTGTACGCGTACATCAAATTTCCATTCCGGTGCAAGCTCTATCGTGCGCGTCCGATCGATCATGTGAACTCTTGGCTAGGTAACACGCAGCTCCGCCGCTGGTGGTGGTAAATTCTTATGTAAAAAGGAGAAAAATACGTGGGGTGGGAAGAAAAAAATTACGGTGCCACAATTAAAAAAGCAAAATATAAGAGCATTAACATCACGGCGCTTATAAGTCGACAATAGGATTTTGATCATGATCACTCACTAGTTAGGGCCTTCAATCCTGGGTAACCTGTCTCGGCCCACGTTAGTTGGCTTTTCCGACGAGAAAGAATCGGAAGCGCGTGGAAGCTAATAATTAGCGTCTTAATCAAGAGCTCAACGCTGGGAAGGTAAACGCTGGGATCTTTTTGGGTTTGTCTGTCTTAGGTGCTTGATTTTTTCTTAAGTCTCAGTCACCTCAGAAAAGTGTAACTGTAGTTAAAAAAGTGTAATTGTTGCACATTTCTCTCAGAAAAGTGCAACTCATGCACATTTTTTTGCGTGACTGAGACATAAGAAAAAATCAGACACCTGAGGATTAGCAAATCCGTAATTTTTTTACACTTCAAAATTTTATTTCCGCAAGCTGCTTTGGAATCGATGTAGGTACGTGCGGGGCTGGGCTAATGTACGCGCGCGCGATCGATCGAGTTCGGTCGATCGGTTTCCCGACCAGGTGGGATTTCTATATATGGAAGGTGTTTGCTTATGCTCGTTTCCGTTTTAGGTTGTGGTCCCGATCGGATCCGTATTTCTTTTCTTTTTCACACGTCCAGAATTCGGTTGGAACTATTTCCTTTTTTTTACCACACGATTATTTCAGCTATTTTTTCTTTGTACACGTGAACTGCCTATTCCCTTTTAATGGGGCGCATCTCCCGCCAATTCCCTTTCCTGGTTTGTTCTTTCCCCGCTAATTCCCATGTGATCGGAAGAAAGCACGGTCTAGGGAAAATGGGCATTTCACATCGAAAAAACAAGTCTCAATTAGGCCAGCCTATTCCCTTTTTTGGCCAGCGCTATAATCTTAGTCCAGATTTTTGTGCGCTACAAACTTTTAGGGACAAATAAAAAAGCTGGGGAATATTATAAAGCCACTTTCAACTAGTTCAAAAAAGGATTCCGTGTATTTCCGTATTCGTCTGTGGACCGTCCGATCTATTCCCTTTATACCCACGCGCTGCTATTCGCGCCAAAGTTTCCATCGCGATGAACGTTTGAACGAGCGGAACTATTCACCTTATTCGCGTGCGCTGGTAAAGTTTCCTGCGCAGTGAATTTGAACGACATGGGAGCAAAACAATTCCCTTTTCATGGTTAGATGTTTAGTTACAAAGAAAACACTAGCGAATAAGTTAATTTCCTTTTTGGGCTAGTGATATTTTAGGGTAAAATAAAATGGGTGGGAGAGCGGAAAATTCCACTTCCAACTAGAATAAAAAATTTGAACAAATAATATCTACCACTTTCGTCCTGTACAAAAAATTTGAGAAAAAACAAAACAAGAAAATAGATTAGATGTTTAACTTGCATAAAGATCGGAAAATCCCACTTCCAATTAAAATTTTTGTACAACAATAAACTACCACTTTCTACTATTAAAAGTTACAAATGACAACATACAAAATGTTACCAACCACATATATAGTAAGGTGAATAATCATTTGTTCAGAATGAAAAAACATAACAGTTGTTAGCACTGGAAGAAAATCATCACACATATTTCGAAAAAAAAGACTAAAAAGAGACCGTAAAAAACAATCATACTAGTTTTATCATACGGGGATAGTAAAAACTTTATTATCAAGACTATAGCCTACAAGTTATTGATGTGAGCATAACTAGTATGATGTTACCAATCGAATATTGAGAAAGTTATCAGGTGGGGAAAACTAAGCATTATTACCAAGACTTTGGCATAAAAGATATCGATGTGAGCAAAACTATTACGATGTTACCAGCCGCATATCAAACAAGTTGTCAGCGTGGGAATGCTAAAACTTTATTACCAAGGCTATAGCCTACAAGTTATCAATATGACCAAAACTAATAAGATGTTACCAGATGCATGTAAAATAAGTTATCAGCCGGGAATACTAAAAGCTTTATTACCAAGACTACAACCTACAAGTTATCGATGTGATAAAAAACTAGTATGATGTTATCGATCGCATATCAAACAAGTTATCAGGCGGGAAAAAACTAGGCATTATTACCAAGACTTTGGCATAAAAGATATCGATGTGAGCAAAACTATTACGATGTTACCAGCCGCATATCAAACAAGTTGTCAGTGTGGGAATACTAAAACTTTATTACCAATGCTATAGCCTACAAGTTATCAATATGTCCAAAACTAATAAGATGTTACCAGATGCATGTAAAACAAGTTATCAGCCGGGGATACTAAAAGCTTTATTACCAAGACTACAACCTATAAGTTATCGATGTGACAGAAAACTAGTATGATGTTATCAATCGCATATCAAACAAGTTATCAGGCGGGAAAAAACTAGGCATTATTACCAAGACTTTGGCATAAAAGTTATCGATGTGAGCAAAACTAGTACGATGTTACCAGCCGCATATCAAAAAAGTTATAGGGCGGGGATACTAAAACTTTATTATCAGGGTTGTACCCTACAATTTATCAAGGCGACCAAACCTAGTAAAATGTTACCATATGCATATCAAACAAGTTATCAGTCTAGGGATACTTAAAACTTTATTACAAATACTACAGCCTAGAATGTTATATGTGAGCAAAACTAGTATGATGATACCAATCGCATATCAAACAAGTTATTAGGCGGAGAAATACTAGGCATTATTACCAAGACTTTAGCATAAAAGTCACCGATATGAACAAAACTAGTACAACGTTACCAACCGCTTATCAAACAAGCTATCAGGCGGGGGATAATAAAACTTTATTATCAGGCCTATAGCCTACGAGTTAGCAATGTGAAGGAAAATTAGTATGATGTTACCATACGGATATCAAACAAGTTATCACGCTGGGGATACTAACAACTTTATTACCAAGACTATAGCCTACAAGTTATCGATGTGAGAAAAACATGTATGATGTTACCAATTGCATATCAAGCAAGTTATCAAGCGGGGCAAAAACTAGACATTAGTACCAATACTTCGACATAAAAGTTATCAACGCGGGCCAAACTAGTACGATGTTACCAGCTGCATATCAAACAAGTTATCAGCCAGGAGATACTAAAACTTTACTGACAGAGCTATAGCATACAAGTTATCGATGTGACCAAAAAGCTAGTATCATGTTACCGTCCGCATATCAAACAACTTATCAGGCGAAGTATACTAAGCATTATTAGCAAAAGACTATAGCCCTACAAATTATCGCTGAAGAAACAAACTAGTATGATGTTACCAGTCGCTTATCAAACAATGTGTGGGGGATACTAAATCCTTTATTATCAGGGCTATAGCCTACAAGTTAATAAATGTGACCAAAACTAGTACTAAACAAGTTATCGGGTGGGGGATACTAAGCATTGTTACCTAGGCTAGAGCCTAGTAGAAAGTAGTAGTTCTTTTTTGTTCCATGTCCATCCTATTAGAAAGTAGTAGTTTTTTTTCTATTTTTTATATTAGTAGGAGGTGATTTTTTCCCACTCCCCGCTTGTTCTTTTTCCACTAAAAAACCACTGGCCCAAAAAGAAATTTCCAAATAAATTTAGCCTAAGAAAATAGATTTATCATACAAAATACATGTTTTCATAAAAAAATAACAGAAAAAGGTTTTTCATGTTACTAGAACCTTTTATATTTTACGGAACTATATCTTGTGAATACAAACTAGACAAAGAAAATTAGAAGAAAAACGAACCAACAAGGAACATGTATTTTGATTAAAACTAAAATGTTTTCGCATAACAGAAAGAAGGGAATAGGTAAAATCATTTTTGTATGATAAACCATTTTCTTAGGCTAAATCATTTTTCTATCTCCACCCGTTATTCTTCCGTCTGAAAAACCATTGACCCAAAAAGGGGAATAGAAATAATATTAGACAGAGAAAATGATATTTCATCCAAACACATCTTTCTATAGTTCGATCTATAGAAAAGGGAATAGGCCTGCTAAAAAAATACATATTCACGTAACAAAATACATATCATACGAAATACATGTTTCCATAAAAAGAATAGAAAAAAGGTTTTTCATTTTATAGATCTTTTTATATTTTACTGATAACTATATCTTGTGAGCACAAACAGGAAAAAAGGAATTAGAAGAAAAACTAACCAATAGGGAACATGTACTTTGACTGAAAATAAAATATTCGTTTATCATAAAAAAAGGAATAGGTAAAATGGAAAAGAAAATATTTGAGCAAATAAAATTACACTTAGTATTATAAAAGATAATAATTAGTTTAGTATAATAAAATACTTAGTAAATCACCAATGTAGTCTAGAATGGTTGTTTAGCCCAAAATGAAAAAGCCCACTATGAGAACTCTCATGTCGAAGGTTCCAATCTTGGTATTTAACTTTTTGTGCTAAAAAACAAATAAAACAGTACGGCGGGGAAACACGTCTGAATTATGATGTCATTTTTTTTTTGTTAAAGTTGAATGTATCTAGACACTATTTAGTATTTAGATACTTTCAACTTTAGACAAAGAAATAATATCTTTTTAGGAACGGAGGGAGTATGTTATTTCTATACTACTATAAAGTGGTAGTTCTTTTCTATTCTATTTTTTGTACTAGTAGAAAGTGGGATTTTCCAATTCCCCACCCATTTTTATTGAACCTAAAAAAACTATTGTCCCATAAAGGGGAATTGAAAAATTATACTAGATACTTTTTGCAAGAAAAAAAATCATTTTTTTATATTTTGTCGCGTAAAGGGAATAGTGTCAGAGCAAAAACATTCAACAGGTGTCATTATAATTATGGTGGATCGATAAATAGCAAGCCTAACCATATATTTTCATATATACATATATAACAGATAAAGGGAAGAGAGGTCCGCTCTTATTAAACGGGCAAAACAAGAAGAAAGAAAAAAGAGAAGAGAGGCAACGGATACTAGGAAGCAAACGAGTAAAAAAAAAGGACCGGTAGTCGGTAGAGTAGGAACAACAAAACTTGACATGATCAGCTCCCGCATGTGCAGCGATGGGAAAGCGACAAGTCAAAGGAAATCAGAGCAAAGCGTTTTCGGTACGTGCGTGCTATCTTTCGGTATTGTGGTGCAAGAATCGATGCCATAATATACCAGCCGTAGCGCGGCATCACCAGACCACAAAACATCACAACTTGGTCACCCTCTTTCTTCTCTCCGGCCAGTTCTTCCTTCCCCACAGGCCACAGCCACCATACGCTGCTAGCTAGATCAATGGACTGGGAACCGGAGCAGCAGGATCTTGGGGCCCTTGGGTTCGCCGGCATCTGCCGCGAGACCTACCGGCTGCTCCTCCGCGTCATCCACCCAACCAAGGGCGGCCTGCCCGCCGCCATTCTCTCCGCGCTCTTTCTCGCGGAAAACGCCGCCTTCCGCGCCCTCCTCCTCCTCGACGGTTCCGACCTCGGCCTTGGAATAATCGCCTTCGCCATCTTTGTCTTCTTCATCTCCATATTCTCCATCGGCTGCACCGCCGTCTACGTGTTCCGCGTCGCCACCCTGTAGGCGCCTCCGACCGTATACTCCGGGACCTCCCCCGTGCGCCCCTCGGGCGGCTCTTCCTCATTTCCATGACCGCCCTCGAACTTGCCAGCATCTACATCTGCTTATTCGCCCTTGCCTCGCTCGAGCTTCCGCAGCTCGACGATTCCGACAAGGCCGTCGTCCTGGCGCTGCAGCTGCTCGGCGGCGCCGCGTTCCTCGCCGGCGCGGCGTACGTCGTCGTGGTGTCCCACGTTGCCTGCGTGGTGGCGATGCTGGAGGACTTGGAGGACGACGTCGGCTTCGACTACGTGCGCAAGAGCCGAGCGCTCCTCGCCGGAAAGTTCTTGGCGGCGGCGGCCATCTTCCTGCCGCTCGACGGCTGCTTCGTGGCTCTGCAGGTATACTTCCCGTTCCCGGATCTGGCGTTTGACGACGCGCTGGGCCTCGGACGCGCGTTCCAGGTGGCCGCGGGGGCGGCCATGGCCGTGGCTCTGTGGGCGGTGGTGCTTCTGACGTTGGTGGCGCAGCCGGTGGTGTACCTGGTGTGCAAGAACCACCACCACGAGGTCGTCGACAAGGTCCACCTCAACTATGTCGGAGAGTACCAGCCGCTCGACGTCGACGGCGACAGCGGCGTGGAGTTGCAAGAGGTGAAGACGACAGAGGAGTGCCCTGCAGCTGCAGCCCAGTCCCCGGCCGGCAGTTCTACTCTACCTATAGTGCTGCTGATTAAATTACTTAGCTTTCCAAGAAGATTTGAGACAATTAGTATAGTTGCCGCGCAGCTGCATGCAGTTTGGATTATGATTATGAAACTCGCCGTCGACGGAGTAAAAAACGGAGAAGGTGGAGTGCATGATGCGATCTAGTAAGCCTGAATTTTTGAAAAACGGACACAAAATAATTTCAAGAAAATAAAAAATAAATTTCATGGATAAATGAATATATGATCTACATACCTATGTAATTCCATTAAATAATGTGTTACATACATACTTGGCTATGCAAAAAAGACAAATATATGGCTATCAAAAGGCAAAAAAAAAAAACTCGATTTTTTATAGTCGCGTTTTATTATGTACAGATCACACAAATGAAAATCTATGACGGTAAAAATTAGTACGTACGTACAAGACATGTATATGTACCCATATATTTTCGTTCTTTTCAATTCTCTTTGAGTTCTAAAAGCAAAGTTTTCAATACCGAGCTCGAGGGAGCATGGGAATTGAACTTACTCTGCGCAAAAAAAAGGTGGTCTAAATGAGGGAGCTGATTTGGGCTAGCTAGGCCTTGATTTGCAGAGGATATATAGATGAATCACGGTGCAAATTTGGTAGCCAAACAAAGAAGAAAAGATGATAAAGTTCTGGACAAGCACATTGGACATTTGTACAAGGCAGAATGTTGTCATGTTTCATGCACTAGCCAACTATCCCAAAATTTCGAACTGATGAAAAGGCTAAGGAGTACAATCTATGGCGCAAAACAGGCTCATACCTGGACATAAAGGGGCAAACTCGAGACCTTCGACTCTGATACCATGTCACGTTTCATGCACTAGCCAACTATCCCAAAAGTCCGAACTGATGGAAAGACTAGTACAATTCATATATACTGTAACAAATGTAAACACTATATTCACCTTTCTTTCACAATCCGTAAAACGCTCAATCTTCAGATGGCCCATGGAGGCGAAGCCTGGTAAGCATCACGCTGTCCTGACGGTTGAGCACTTCAGTCACAACACGAAGCAACACGTCGTACTAGTAAAACAGAGTTGCAAGAATGTAATCCCGGAGCAAGTAGCTAGTTAACTGCCACTGCCAGCAATTATCATTCCTAACTCAAGGGTTGCCATGATCATCTTAACAACACATCAGGGTGTCATGAGTAGCTGTATAGGTTTGGTTTTGTCTGCTTCTTGTTGTCAAAAAGCATTCGGGCTTGTGGACTGGCCGCTTGGCCGCTTCTATCTATGAAAATAATACATACGCTTTTTCATGGCGTACTTTAAAAAAATAAACCATAACCCATAAGACCACCATCCTTACAGAGAACCAGAGTATTCGAAGAAAAATGAACTTGTGTGAAATTTGTCGAGGCACTTCCGTTCATTTACAAAAAAACCAACGCGCATTACGGGCTTGTTTGGTTCAAGACCTTCCAGACCTGGCCTCCGTGCCAGAGGAAAACCGAGCCTGTCCTGGGCCTAATAAAAAACAAAAAGCAAAGTAGTTTCGAGTGTGTTTGGTGTGTGTGGTAAGCCTGTCAAGCGTTTTATTTTTTTAGAAAATAGGCATTACACCCAGCTTTAAAGTAATAAAGCCCCAACGGCAAATACAACATGCTGTCAAACAAAAGAGAAAACAAGAAAAGTCCTGGTTGAGATGCCTATGCCACAACCCAACATGGCGAACAAGACCAGGGAGGCGACCAAGGTCATGGAGGAAGCACCGCTGGAAGCACGACGTCGTCTTCGACAACCGGACAAACCTAGACCTAGGTTCCGCCGTCTTCGCCACCGGAAGGGACCCCCTGTCCCTCGCCTGGATCGAAAGGCGCCATACCGTCGGGAGGCGAAGAGGGTTCACCCGAGAACACCGGGGAACCAAGAGTACTAGGTTGTCAGGGAGGAAGAGAGCAGAAGAGTTCCGGGAGCTCCGCCGAAGGACCACCGCCACCAAAGGCTACGCCGCAACACCGGATCGAGCTGCTGGCCGAAGACACACCAAAGAAGAAACGACAGAAAATGCAGCCACTTCACCGCGGATGAACAGGACCACCAGAGCTTGATCGCACGTCAGCCAACAGCGTCGCTGCTGCCGTAGAGGGGAACCTTTTCCCCTCTCGACCAGGCTCGTCACCGTCGACCCACCGGCGAACATGGGCACAAAGCGGCGAGGAGCACCAAACCAGGTACCCGCTAGTCAACACGATGAGGAGTCGCTGCCAGACAAGCCAAGCTGCCTCGGCCATCCCAATTTATGCACATATCGCCCACCGCCCCTGTAGTCCCCAAGTAGGCACCTCCAGGAAGGGAAACGACGTCGCAATGTCGCCGCCAACCAAAAGGGGAACTAGGCTTTCGCCCAAGCAGGGGAGGGGTAGGGAGAGGACATGTACCTCGACGAGGCCTTCGAGAAGGAGCTCGGCGCCTATGGCGTCGCCGTCATCGTGGTCATCACTGCTGACCAAGGGTCTCCCTCGGTACCAATGTCCTCTAACCCCAACCACCCAGCACACCACCAAGAGCCGGCGAGCAGAGGCCACCAGGCTCACGGATCTGGCCGGGGGGACGAGCAGGGTAGGCTGGGCGTAGCTTCATCTTCCGATCTGGGGCCAGGACCGGTGGAGCGGCCCCATGCCTCCCCTCTGACCGTTATTCCATCGTCGCTGATGAGGACATCCCTGCTATAGATGCAACCACAACCACTACACCACCTCCATTACAAGGACCTACGACTAGAGCTCGTGCATGACAACTCAATCAACATGTAATTTCGTTTCTACAAGCTACTCCTAATATGCATGAGAATATGATGCTGCCTAAAGTAGGTGTATTTGTTTCTCTTAGAAATAATGGACCAAGCATGGATGAGAGGGATAACCTATGAAGCATGTATGTGAATGGAGATGGCAGCGCATGAGTGCAAACAATGGAGATGTTGATGCTACCGATGGAGATTTCAGGACTTTGAAGCTACCATAATGATGACTGATGGGTGAAGCCTTGGACGAATTATACAAGATACCACTACATTATTTTCGTCCAAAGTCTTCCATAGGTGTTGCACCACCTTGTTTTTGTGTCACACACATGTATTTTCGTCATACCCCATTGTGGACAGTTTTTGGAGTACATATTAATAGCAGAAAATGACTTAGGAAGGTATTTGGCCCAGCCCACCAAGGTTGGACGAAAATCCCTTCTTTTCTCCCATAAATACAGCTCCTAGGGCATCGTTTAGACTCGAATTTTGTTTAGTTAAAAGTTAGCCAATTACTGCAACTTCTTGTACTCGGTTTGTGTCCAACGACTAGAACAAGACCGCTTTTCGGAATTCCACCTTTTCAATAAAGCTCACATTTCATCCCTAATTTCGTGATTGCATCTTTAGTTCTTACTTGTTCCTCGATCGTAGGTAGAACTAGACCTATTGGTCAGACCGATCGTGCTTCTGTAAGATTGCTAAGTCCCGGAGATTGGTTTAGCGTTTGTGTTGGCGCTGCGTACTTGTACGTGGAACTCGGATCGGCAAGGTCGAACTCCACCAGAATCGACATATCTCATCTCATCGAATGATCGTACTATCAAAGGCATATCAAGTGGTATTAGATTTCAGGTTGATCGGTGAGATTTACAGTTTTCCTAGTATAGATTGCATCTGTTCTTCATACCTACAGTCCACGAAAAAGCCAAAAAAATTATTAGGGTTAGTTCATCCCGTCATATAACCAGTCTGGGTCTGTTGCATAGTCTTTTTGGTGTATTGCATTGTTGAATCTTCGTCTGCATTGTCGTGTCAAAATGTTGGTCTTAGCGTCTAGTTCCTGTAGAGTTTCGAGTTCAGGTCACATCTAGTCATCGCGCCATGGCAGCACCTTGCACGCTTGTAGATCACCACAGCTACCGTACCACCAAGTCTTCCGCCGCCACCATCAATCATCACCCACCTTACCACTGCCGCCACACCCTCTTTGCGCCGCCATATCAATTAGGGTTAGGGTTTTACTGTCCTGTTTTATTTCTTGTGTTCCCTCCGTCGGGTCTCAGCTATCAAGTAGAGTCCGTGTCAATCCCTAGCTGCTTGCTCGCATAGCCAAAATAAATTCTGGCACGCTTTGCGGAGCACTTTCAGAAAAAAGTTTGAGGCTCTACTTGTTTCTCAACCCGGCGAGTGTTTTGAGATACTTGCCATCATAGTGATTTTTTTCGTGATTCCGGTCGTTTTTCCCCATCGCACGATTTCCAGAGCACAAAAAACGAAAATTAGCCCTGGTCGCGTGCATATTCTGGTCATATCGTGGGTACCTTATACTCACTGTCTTGTTGCATTTTCTGTAATCTTCACTTATATCTTACTACTGAGAGTTATACTCGTGCGGCTTTGCAGTGCCGCGTCATGACTTTGTTGGTGTTCTAGGCTCGCTGATGGCCTTTGACGTAGTTACCTGCGTCAAATGAATATGGTTAGGTTGAGACTTGAGGGTTTAATATCGAACTCTCGGGGAATCAGTAGTGAAAGATTTATCTTCTTATCCTTCTCTTGAAAACCTACAAACAAAGTAAATTGTTTTGTGCCCTCAACCTCACCAAGTGGTTGTCAAGCACAAGGTGTGAGAATGATATCAAAATAAAACAAATGCAAAAAAATAAATAAATATGCAATGATGATAAATAAATATGCAAGGATGGTGGAAACAATGATGGATGATATTTTTGGGTTTTGTATTGTGAATGCAAAATATAAAAGTATTTTTGTATTTTCGGATTTTTAAATGGTAGAAAATGGAAAATGGATAAAAGTTGTTGGAAAGGTGTTTCTTATAATTAAAAATGGACCGGGGTTCATGGTTTCACAAATGCACTCTCTGTTTAATAAAGTAGTAGACAATGGAACACTAGAATTAACATATGAGATTGCAACAAAAAAGGGTTTCATGACAAGTTACTAATTATATGGGCATCACCTCCTAACATAGAGATATTTTGTTTATTAATCTCTCTTACACTCCACCAAGATGTGAACTAAATCTTAGCACCTCGGTAATTAAGATAAATCAGAGTATAGCTTTAAGTCTTATGACATGAAGTTAAAATAAGAACATGCTAGATCTAGTCATGGAGAAGTGGCAATGGTCACACCCACACCTCCGGTAGCATGGTATTTTTCTTTACCCTAGTGAGGCAACAAAGTAAGGTAAAAATACCCAATTGGATCGCGGAACTTCTCTCACTTTCATTGCACTAGCCACCCCGGCCCTCATTACTCCAACTAATGCACACGTTCCCCCACAAAAGCTCTCATAAACATGCTTGATCAAAACAAGTAGACAAGAACGGGGTACATAATATGCATCTACTTTCATAACTGAAACAAAACAATTGCAATCTCAAACATATATTAACTCATAAAGAGATCCACCACAAAGGAATTACATAGATGACCGTAATCATGTTCGGCATCTCATACGGTGCTAATTAGTGAAGCTCAAAGAGAGGAGAGATACATAAGTTACTTCCACAAACCCATAGTCCAGGGGTGGACTACTCTCTCTTCATCATGGAGACGGTGGAGATGTCGTTGGGGGAGATGGATACCACACCGGCAGCGCCCCGCCGGAGTTTCCCCCCTCCAATCTACAGCTCCAGGTCTCTGTTTTGGTGTTTCTGTGTTTCGGCGGCACTCTCCTCTAGAAAACGTCGGGGGACTATTTTTTATAGTCGGTTTTAGGTCAAGACGAATCTTCTGGAAAAAAGATCGACGGCAACGGAACCACGAGGGCCAAGTTGGTGGGCCCACGCGGCCAAGGAATCTGGCCGCGTGGGCCACCCTCTTCTGGCCCTCGGGCCTCCGTTTGTTCACTTCCTTCGCTCCTACGCTTTGTTCCTTCCAAAAATTGATGCTCGTAAATTTTCAGGTCATTTGGACGTCATTTGGGTCCCTGAAACATCAAAATATAGAAAATAGGGTTTTCTGCCAGTGCAGGGTTAATTCCAAAAAAATAGGAAAACTGTGAAATCTTCCCAAAATCATTATAAAACAATGATATAACCCTTATATGATGCAAATATGATTGAAATATGAGTATTATAATGCAAAGTTCATGTATGCATTTTACATGCATCAACATCCCCAAGCTTGACCCATACTCGTCCTCGAGTATAAAGGTGATAAAACCAACATGGAATTTGCATTTTAAGACTATCAATAGATATCAAAGATGATTACTATTGCTACATAAGTCAAATGATTCATTCTTCAAAGGAGTAGCAATATGCAAGATAGATTATAAAGTGACATCAAATATTCAATGTAAGGATATGTTCAATGATAATTCACAAAGTGCAACATAGAAGAAAGTACTATGGACCAAATGTATGCATAATGAAAAGTAAAAACATCCCATGATGGTCATAGAGTACTCTTGTAAATCTGAATATAAAAGGTGGACACTTTGGAAAGATATATAAATGAGTAAAGGTAAAACATGAATAAGTCTCATCTAACTTCCAAATGCTTCTACTTAAGTTAATGTTTGCAATGTGGTATTCATTGGTGTCAAGCTCTCATTACCCCCCATCATAACATCTTGAATGGTTAAAGTTTAAAGTGAAAGCAAATATGAGTAGTGTGCTTGACAAAGAAATGGTTGAAAGTTTCATGCCCCGTGAATACGAGTACCTACACCATGGTGTTACTCAACTTGGGATACAAAGCAAGTTCAAGTAAAAGTCATTGTAAAAATAGCGTCATCAAGAGGGTCAACTGGGTACCTCTTGTCCCAGGACATGGAACAAGCCCATGTCAAAATGACAAGACAAACAAACATAATGAACAATCTCAACACCCTTTTTATTTACTATTGATATAGCCTTTTATTATGAGGTGCATCACTGAAGGTTCACATAGCATGTAAGTAAATTTCCACCATGGCAGCATGGCTTAGATTAGCGGCCCAGATGTCTCTCTAGCCATTTGTACAAAATAGTTAAACTCACTTAGTTTCCATATTTATTTGGCAATATGATAGGTATCCATAAACAAAAGTACATGATATCAACTAAATATAATTATGAGCATGTTGAAAGCTTTCCATGTGACGACACATTTGGGCTAACTACCAACCAAGACTCTTGTCAATCTCACAACTTCATAATTTTAATCACAATGGTTCATGTTTGTTAAATGCAATAGTAAGGTGTGAGAGCTATTTAACCAACTTTCCCATAACTATCAATAACATAAGCATTTTAATTCAGAGGTATAGATAATAGAAAGTAACATGATAAACATACTCGGAATAGCATAAAGCTAATAGGTAGATATGGTGGACTCACTGGAAAAACTTTGGTTAAAGGTGTTGGAAAACAAGTTTTTACTTGTTGGAATTTTTGGGCTAGCAAAAGGGAGAAAGTTGACCGTCTAAATGCATGCACAAGTGTCCATAGAACTAACCAATCCATGTTAAACCAAGTAAAGTAACATTCAGCATCAAAACATGAATAAAAGATAGCTCTTGATAAAACACTTGCAAATTAATACTCATTAAAAAGCACATGAATTATGCAACTATATGTATCTTTTTAAGTCAACTCAAACATCCCTTTCCCAATCTTATTATAGCATCCAACTTAATTCAACCCAAACTTCCAGTAGCTCTCTCATATAAAAATGATAGTGGTGGTCTCAAAACAAAATCAAACCAAAATAAAAAGCAAATAAAAGACGCTCCAAGTTTATGCGATAAAGTGCATTGATCGAAAAAACAGAAGTTAGACATGTGCAAACCGAGAGTGTGTTGGTCCAGTGGGGTTGTATTCACATCCCCAAGCTTATGGTCTTCACCATCCTTGGATAGCTCTTGGTGCATCTCCTCTAATCCCTGTGAAAAACTTCAAAACACTGTTTCTCCCATTTCTTTTCTGTGGGGTGACATTAGTAGTGATAGACAAATGAATTACTTGCTGCATAGAATCCTTAGACAAAAATTCATATTAATGTCCAGAGAGTGTATAATGTTGTATGCCTACTTATAAACTCAATTGGATAAAAAAGATTCAAGTTAAAAGTTTAAAGAATGCATCAAACAAAATGGGACATAATCTGTCCAGAAAATTAGTAGCAGCGAAACGCATTTTTCTACTGGACTTAAACATGTCGAAAAATTCTGAAAACATTCAGGCATACAGAGGATGAAAAGTTGCAGTTACAGTAAAAATTTCTGCTCTATTGGATTTACAGGATAGGAATGAAAAATCAAACCATGCACAGATTCGTGCTGGGATAAAATCTCCGAATGCAAATAGCAATTTTTTCATACCAAAATAGGTAAAACTTGGCACTTTATTAAAAATTCTAGAAACAAAACTAAAAACTAAGTCTCTTGTTACAGCAAGAGGACACAAATAAAATCAAAAATAAAAACAACCGGGTTGCCTCCCGTAAAGCGCTTTCTTTATAGCCATATAGCTAGGCTTCTTACTTGATATTTATGATGGTCGAAGCTCAAGAGGGAGCTTGAACTTTGGTGTGTCCCTCTTCCATGGGAAATGTTCCATGCACTTCTTGTATGGAAACTGAAACTTCACATTCCCTTCTTTTGAATCAATGATAGCACCTGTGGTACGAAGAAAAGGTCTTCCAAGAATAATTGGACTAGAGGTTTTATTCCCCGTATCCATGATTAGAAAATCAACAGGTACAAATGTCATATGCAACTCTACCATAACATCACTTACTTTTCCTAAAGCATGTTTAATGGAATCATCAGCAAGTGCAAGTTCAATAGAGCATTTTTTAAGATTCTTTAATTCAAGAACTTCATATAATTCTTTAGATAAAACAGAGACACTAGATCCTAGATCTAATTAGCATGGTGTGTCTCTGTTCCAATGGTTACTAGTACTTTGGGAATCCATACATCCCTAAGCTTAGGTGGTATCATAGCTTCTTGGTTGTACCTAGCAATCTTTTCTTTTAAAACATGATTAGCAATATAAGAACCAAAACCTGCTTGATTGGAGTTGATGGAAGGATCACTTGCAACTTTTTGTAAGATAGATATTATTACATGCAAACTACAATTATCTAAGTCAAGTAATGGTTCCTTGACTTCACTAAGCATTTTAACTTCCTCAACTTTTCTTTCATTTCTCCTTCTTAATAATGCATCCAAAGCTATTTTGAGATCTTTCTCTTCTTTAACAGATTCTTCAAGATTCCTTTCCAAAAGTTCTAGCATAGAAAATATTTTGTCATTAAATTTCTTAGTTGCTCCCTTTTTAGACTTGGCATTGTTTGCTATCATTTCCATTCTTGAAGCAATTTTAGAAAGAGTGTCATTAGTTTTCTTCATCCTAGTTTTTGAATAAAGAATGAATGAGCATATTTCATTTTTAGTAGGACACTCTTCCACATAGTTTTGTAGATCTAATATTGACTTATCAATAGAAACTTTTATTTTTTTGATCCTAGTTTCATCTTTTGTTTCTATAGAACTCCCAAATAAATTTTCCATTAAATTATTAGCATGTGAGGGAGTACCCGAAGCAAATCTTCCATTAGTCAATGAGTCTAGAAAACATTTTGACCAACCATCTAGACCATTATAAAAGTTTCTTATCAAAGTAGCAGGGGTATGCTTGTTGACACCATTTTTATTAATATCCTTCATTCTATACCAACCATCCATTAATGACTCTCCATAATATTGACCAAAATTGTCCATTTCAACACTAGAATCAATTTATGTAAAGTTTTTATGTGTTTTTAAATTTTTATGCAAAACTGAAAGTAAAATGACACTAAATAATGCAAACTGAAATAACAAATGCAACACAAAATGCAAAACTGAAAATAAAATATGCAAACCGAAATATAAAGATGATATGCAAGACAAAAACAAAACAAAATAAAATGATTTGAAGGGAAAGATGGATAAGATTATGCTCACTTAGGTGCAACCTCCCCAAGCTTAGGTGTTAGCACAAGTTGGTGATGAAGTTGACTTTGTTGTGAGATACTCCTTGGACAAATCTTTACAGCAATCTGCAGCTCCAGGTCTCTGTTTCGGTGTTCCTGTGTTTCGACGGCGCTCTCTTCTGGAAAACGTCGGGGGACTATTTTTGTAGTCGGTTTTAGGTGAAGACGAAGCTTCTGGAAGAAAGATCGACGGCAACGGAGCCACGAGGGCCAAGTTGGTGGGCCCCACACGGCCAAGGAATCTGGTAGTGTGGGCCACCCTCTTCTGGCCCTCGGGCCTCCGTTTGTTCGCTTCCTTCGCTCCTACGTTTTTCTTCCTTCCAAAACTGATGCTCATAAATTTTCAGGTCATTTGGACGTCGTTTGGGTCCCTGAAACATCAAAATATAGAAAATAGGGTTTTCTGCCAGTGCACGGTTAATTCCAGAAAAATAGGAAAACCGTGAAATCTTCCCAAAATCATTATAAAACAATGATATAACCCTTATATGGTGCAAATATGATTGACATATGAATATTATAATGCAAAGTTAATGTATGCATTTACATGCATCACTCGCGTCTCTAGTACGGTCTAGCCTAGGACCAGCACAGTACGGTCTATGAGCGTTGTTTCAGCTTGCATTACTGAATTGATTATTGCTAATCCACCATATTGAAGCCTTCCCAAAACTCCACATATTTCTTCTACGTGCATCGTACTTCACTGATAATCGCTTGGTCCAATCTGTGGAGTGCTGATCTTTGTGGGTGCCGTGACGCTTTCCTACTAGGTAATGAACTTGTAAGAGCCTTGTATTTTGCTTCACAGTTTGCATGATTTTCCACCACACTTTAATACTTCGTAGGGCAATATATTTTTGCTTGTTGTGTACTAACCATGTCAGGCGATGACCGACAAGACATGGCAAAGAAGGAGATGCAGGAGCACTTTGAGAAGATGGTGGCTGACCATGCTTTGGACACCGAGACAAGGATCCGTGGTGCCATGGACAAGATTGATGGCTTGGAGGGTACCTTCAACGCAAAGTTCGACAATGTCAACACCACCTTGGCTGGCCTGTCCAACAAGTTTGATCGCTTGTTGGCACACTTGCAGCCACCTCGCATACCGTCTCTCGTGCTGCAAGGCACCACAGTTCCATGGGCAGGCCGTGTACTTCAGGAGGAGCCACAAGCTTCGAGCACATCTATTTCTACCCATGCCGCCTACCCTGACGAGGAAGGAGATGGTTACATGGGGGACGCTGAACACCCAGCTGGTTGACCCCATGTTCACCCGTGCAATCATGCGCAACGACCGCCACCACAAGTACGCGACGACGATCATGTAGCTAAGCTGAAATTAGTTATTCCACCATTTGAGGGTAGATATAATCCAGATGCATATCTTACATGTGAATTAGAAGTGGAACAATGATTT
>QRDG01002450.1:125129-195657 GCA_012064385.1 Puccinellia tenuiflora | reverse complement strand
AGCAGCTCTAAACAAGATAAAAGCTAAAAGCGAGAGCTTACTAGAAAACAGACAATAGCTAAGAATACTAAAAAAGATATAAGCGAAGCAAAGGAGTATTCAAATGAAAAAGCGGAGCGTGTCTCTCTCCCACACAAATAAAGCTAGGATCCAACAAAGATATGACTAGCAAACAAACTAACAAAACTGAAAGTAAAAAGACGCTCCAAGCATAGCACATAATATGTAAAGTGATAAAAACGAAGTTCAACGAAGACGACCTTATGATAGTCGATGAAGATGAGGGGATGCCTTGGGTATCCCCAAGCTTTGACTCTTGATAGTTCTTGATATTCAGAGGGGGTGCCATGGGGGCATCCCCAAGCTTGAGCTTTGATCCATCCTCGATTTCTTCATATTTCTCCTTTGGAACTTAAAAACTCACTTCACACAAAGCTTCTCATAATTTGATTAGAGGGTTAGTGCTCATAAATTAAAATGCACATGTGTTCAACTCATGACAAATTGCAAACCAACTTCATTAGACATTAGGTACTGTTTACTACGCCTCAATGTGGCACTCTACCCCTAGAGTATCACATATGACGATGGTAAAGAGACAAATGTAAAATAAAAGAAAATATGTCAAAATCTGAACAGTCTGTAAAGATCGAATTTTTCAAGGCACTTATGCAGCTCAAATCAAAAAACTTAAAACTAACGAAAGATTTATAAAAGCATCAGGCTTGCTGTCAAAAATTATCAGAAAAAGATAAAATTCTGGCGATTTTAGGATTTTTGTGCAACAGGCGCACAAAATCTGTTTTTGGACAGCAACACAATACCTCGCACTTTCAATGCATTAGAGGCTAAACTTGGCACAAAAAACCAAAAAAAAATATAAAATGAAGTTTCTAAGAGGTAATAACTTCATGACTCTATAAAAGCAAAAAGCAAACTGAAAATAAAAGATGGGTTGCCTCCCAACAAGCGCTTTCTTTAACGCCTTTTAGCTAGGCGCAATGCCAAATATCAAGTTTTTTCGGGATCAAAGGCATCATCATTCTTATCAAATTCATGATTGTGGAACTTGGAAAAGGACCTCCAGACATACTATTAGTACCAATAATTGGTGGAGCAAAAGTAGTTTTACCCACTAGGGCTCCTCCCTTAAAATCCTTGGAAATTTGAGCTTCCTTCACCATCCTCAACTCCTCTTTTTCTGCAAATGATGTATTAATTTTAGTAGTATTCTTTGGCACAAATATAAATTTAGGTACTTTGGGGTCCGAAGCCTCTCCCTTTTTAAATTTAGATGGAGAAAAGGGTGCTCCCGAGGTATCAATTGCTTCCCTCAATTTATCAATTCGATTAATAGCTCTTGTAGCTTCAAGGGACTTAATACTTTTAGCAATGTCTTTTTGGCACCCATCAAGCTTGTTAATACCATCAAGAATTCCCTTATCCATTTCTATTATCATATCCACACTTGGTACATTATCTTTTATAACTTCTATCCTTTGCATGACATGTTCTAAAGTGATTTCAATTTTACGATCATTAGTTGGTGGAATCCCTACAAGACCCTCTATAACATTAAAAGCTTCCAAAGAATTAATTCCTAGGAAGTTTCCACCTGTGATAGTATCTAGGACATACCTATGCCAACTTGTAATGCCAATATAAAAATTTCTAAGGAGAACAGTGGCCAAGAGTTTTTTAGCGGATCTATGACGAGCATCATTAATTCTGTACCAAGCATCTTTCAAACTCTCCCCACCTCTTTGCTTGAAGGTGAGGACTTCGGACTCGGTGTCTCAACGGGAGGAAAAGAACTAGTCATGAAGATAGATAAAATAACAAGACAGGAATAAAGACTACACTAAAATTTTTTGGTTTTAAAAATTTGAAACAGGAAATAAACTAAACAAGATATTAAGCAAGCAAGACAAAAACAAAGTAAAGAGATTGAGAGTGTGAGACTCCCTTGCTGTAGCTCCAAAGTCCCCGGCAACGGCACCAGAAAACTGCTTGATGGTAGATATTGATAAGTTGGGTGGTGCCCCAAGCGAAGGCGGAATTGTAAGCTAGTAGCAGTTTTCCCTCGTTTAACGAACCGAGGTTTATCGAACCAGTAGGACTTTGAAATCAACAACGAGGTGAATGTTGAAGATCTCTGGCGCTTGAACTTCAACAGACGTGGACCTGCACACACTCAACCAAAATACTTTGCCCCCAACGGCGGAAAGGTTGTCAATCTTTCCGGTCTCGCAGAAAACAAAGCGGTTAATTGTATGATGAAATAGATAAAATATGAAAAGTGGCCAGAGGAATAATGATGATTAAAAGCAAGTAAATGAGGTTGTAAACAATGTAAAAAGATGGACGGGGGCCATGGGTTCACTAGTGGAGTCTCTCAAGTAAATAAAATATGCATGTGATGGGTGAACGAATTACAGCTAGGCAATTGACAAGATCATGACACAAACCCAATTTAGCTATGACAAAAAGGACATGATAATATTTATGGAGGCATCACGACAAAGGAACAAAGACCGTTGAGTCCAACTGCGTCTTTGTCTAAAAAGTCCACCGTGGGATCGCTATCCAGCCTGTCACCCAACGGTATTAAGTTGCAAGCAACAAACAATTGCATTAAGTAAAGTGCATGAAGTAAGCAATACTAATATCAAAAGAGACATTAACACCGCTGTTTTACCCTTAGTAGTAACAGCACACCCTCGCCCTTAGACGTTTCTGTCACTCGTGCCCAGGAACAAAAGGGGGCATGAACCCACTATCTAGCATAAATACCCTCTCTTGGAGATACACACAATCACTTGGCCAAAGTAACTACGCACATCGGAGAGCATGCAAGAACATAAATTACTCATATAAGAATCATGCACAATCTGAACATAACTTCATAATCCATCGGATCCCAGCAAACACATCACATTGCATTAAAATAATCGATCTTGATCATGTTAGGCAGCTCACAAGATCATAAGACATGAAGCACAAGAGAGAGAGGACTACCAACTAGCTACTTGCCATGGACCCGTAGTCCAAGGTGAGACTACTCACAAATCATCCCGAAGGAAGGCATACGATGAAGAGCCCTCCGTATCGATCTCCCTCCGCAAAGTGCCGGGATAGCTTCAGATTGGACCCCGAACTAGGGTTTTGGGGGTGACGGCGCGTCGGGGTCGAGTTTCTGGAAAATATCGCCGTCCCCAACGTTTTAGGTTATTTCTGATTTTATAGGCGTCAGAGGGGGCCGAGGAGACGCCCTCGGAGCAGGGGCGGGTCCCCCCGCGGGTCCAGGTGGGGCCGCGGCAGCAGCCGCCCCTGGCCCTCTGTGGTGGCCCCCCAGGCTGCCCTTGGTCCACTGGTGTCTTCCGTCGCATAAAAAATCCCGTAAATTTGGTGCAATTCCGGGAATATTTCAGAAGTAAATTTCTAAAAACCAAAAAAAAAAAAAGACAAGTAGAAACAAGGAACTGGCACTTGGCATCTTGTCATAGGTTAGTCCAACAAAATGCATAAAATGACAGTAAAACATGTGACAATAACAAAAACTAGCATGGATCACTCAAAATTATAGATACGTTTGAGACGTATCAGCATCCCCAAGCTTAACTCCTACTCGTCCTCGAGTAGGTAAGTGATAACAAATAATTTTTATGAGACATGCAACCAACACATTCTTGATCAAGATAGTGATGCAAATCAAGGATGTGAATGAAGAGATACAAATCAATTGTCTATAATTGATACAAAGAAAGCAATTAATAAACAAGTTGAATCATCCAAGCAGAACCTTTCATAAATAGTATGTCAAAGACATGAAAACAATGTGATCAACATATTTGACTAATTCACAAGGATAATAATTCCATGACAAAAGTGTTTGAGAATCAACACAAAGGAAGATGTAAGCATTAGCAAGAGCTTCAACTTCCAACGGCTTATCTTATAGATAAAGTCAATATATAGATTCATGTTTAATCTTGATATGTAATATGCTGAACGATACCCAGGGTCAGTGCTAGATGTTTGCTTTTGTGGAGATAGAAGGAAAAAGGGAAAACTGACTCAACATTAAAAGTAAAAATAAAGGCCCTTCGTAGAGGGAAGCAGGGATTAGTCATGTGCTAGAGCTTTTGGTTTTTAAACAGAAGTAAAATGATTTGAGGTATGCATGCTTTTCTTCAACGACTTCACAACAGAGAAACTATCTAGTCCCTCTGAAAGCAAGGTTTTAGACTTGTGAGAGCAGCTGGTTTTTAGAAGAGCGAGTACGCTCTTCTTTCTCCTTGGTTTCACCACTGTCCAATGTTTGGGCTGATTTCTCAGATTTGCATTGCGCGGAGGAGAATTGTGAGTTATATTATATTTTTCTTAAGCTGCTCTCGGGTTGATTCAGTGAAGACGTAATCCATCAACATCGGTTGTGCACCTCACAGTGATAACGTGGGATTGAAGTTCGAGAAGCTTGTTACTCTTGGGTGCTTTGTGTTTCCAAGATCTTGTGCCTCTTGGGTGCATTGTGTATCCTAGACAGTTGGTGGTGTCGTGAAGACTTCGAGTTGTGAAGCTTCAGGCAAGGTTTGGGAGCCCCCGATTGAGTTGTGGGTGTGTGCCCCAAGATCGTTGTAAAGGCTTCGGATTCCGCCTTGAAGGATTCCGATAGTGGAAGGTGAACCTAACCCTTGGGGTGAGGTTCATCGGAGAATAGGGTGAGGCCTTTTGTGGCGTCTTGAGTAGGCCTTTTGTGGCGAGCTCACACCCCTGTAAAGAGACGTACTCCCTTAACAAGGAGGAACTCGGGAATAAATCCTCGTCTCCGCGTGTCTCGGTTATTTCTATACCCGAGCTCTTTACTTATGCACTTTACATTGTGATAGCCTTTGTGCTTGATGTCATATATATTGCTATCACCTTGTTGTTATATTGCTTAGCATAAGTTGTTGGTGCACATAGGTGAACCTAGTATATTAGGTTGTTGGCTTGTTAATTTAAACACCTAGTTTTATTCCGCAATTATCAAGCCTTAAACCGGAAAAGTTTTAATCGCCTATTCACCCCCCTCTAGGAGACATCGTTTGTCCTTTCACTTTACTCACAAATCCAAGCTACGCTTGCTCCTGCTAAACCTACACCTCCCACATACCATCAGCTCATTGCACTCCTGTACCCTGACCCTGTTCCCCAGCCTTGTAGTATGTTTCCTTTGGCCCTGATGCAGGTTCTGCAGCTACTTTGGACTCCGATGTTGGTCAGTCTCTTTGCATGGACCATGGAGACGATGCAGGCTCTACGTCATCAAGCAGCTCCATGTCGGGAGCTGATCTGGGCGCTGCATCTAGTGGTCACACGACGCTCGTGTCACCTGGAGGTGCTTCCCCTGGCGGTCTGGGCTCCTCTACTACTAATGGGCTGCCTTCGACTGGCGGCCCGCCTTGTTCCGCGACGGCTCCGGCTGCACCCGCACAGACGCGCCCACACACGCGGTCTCGCTCTGGCATCGTCAAGACGGTTCAGCGCACATACGGCATGGTCATGTACGCGTGCCAAACGGTGTCGTATGCCTCAGTCGAGCCTTCGAGTTACACTGGAGCCGCTCAGCATCCATCCTGGAAGGCTGCCATGGACGAAGAAATTAATGCACTACAGCGCAATGGCACTTGGAGATTGGTGCCGCCCCGTCCAGGTCTCAAGGTCATTGATAGTAAATGGGTTTTTAAACTCAAGCACAAGGCAGATGGCTCAGTCGTTACAAAGCTCGCCTCGTCATCAAGGGATTCAAACAATGTGCTGGTATTAATTATGATGACACATTCAACCCAGTGGTCAAGCATACCACAATCAGGATTCTTCTGACGCTCGCCGCGACTCATCGTTGTAGCATGCGTCAACTGGACGTCCAAAATGCCTTCTTGCATGGTGTTCTTGATGAGGACGTCTACATGCATCAGCCACCGGGATATACTGACTCCCGACACCCACGTCATCTATGCAAACTTCAAAAGTCCCTATATGGCTTGAAGCAAGCTCCACGTGCATGGTTTTCTAGGCTGAGTGGACACCTTCTTGCGGTTGGTTTTCATGCATCTGTAGCTGATGTCTCTCTCTTCATATTTCGGAAAGGGGGACTCTCTAAGTATTTTCTCATTTATGTGGGCGACATCATTGTGATCAACTCGTCTGTTGTAGCTACTGGCCGTCTGCTCAGCCAGCTGAAAGGAGGATCGTATGGGCACCTAGAGGGGGGGGTAAATAGGTGCTACACCAAATTTTAATTATTTTTCAAAATTAGGCTTGACAGGAAAGGTAAATTCTCTAGATATGCAACTACGGTGAATTTACCTATATGACAACCGAGCAACTAACACTAAGCAATTATCACGATACAAGTAAAATCTACTAAGGGATAGAGATAACCGAAAGTAGAAGCATGCGGAGGCAAGGATGTATTCCCGAGTTACTCCTTGTTAAGGGAGTACGTCTCGTTGGAGGGGTGTGAGCTCGCCACAACAAGCCTACTCAGCGCCACAAAGGCCTCACCCTATTCTCCGATGAACCTCGCCACAAAGGCTCGACTCACCTTCCACTATCAGAATCCTTCAAGGCGGAATCCGGAGCCTTTACAATGTTCTTGGGGCACACACCCACAACTTAATCGGGGGCTCCCAAACCAACACACAACTGAAAACAATAGCAATCAAAGTGAGTACAACAAATTACCTAGGTTTTCCCAATGGAAAGCCTAGGCACGAATCCCTCAAGCAAATGAGGGGGAAATGGAAAACCGGTCGGTGAAGATGTAGATCTTGGCCTTCTCCTTCAATTCTCCAAAGATCAACGAGTTTGATGGAGAAACTGAAAGATCTGAGTGAATTGAGCTCTTGGGAATTAGGGTTCTTGAAATTTTGGTCGAGCTAGCTTTTCCAAGGTAGGAGAAGGGTATTTATACACCTCTCCACATTCTAGCCGTTGGACACTGCTTAGACACGAGTCTCCGGTGTACGTGGGTCGGATACTCCGGTGTGAGCCAGAGACTCCGCCTGAGCTCCGAAAGCTTTGAGTCTTCTGGCCAGACCGGAGATTCCGGTCTCCTGGGGCCGGAGACTCTGGGGGAGCCGGAGACTCCGCTCTTCTTCCGGTGAACCTCCAGACACCTATCCAGTACCACGCCACACTTGAGATTTGATGGGGGTCGAAGCAGATAGACCGGAGACTCCGGTCTTCAGGGGCCGGAGACTCCGGCCCGTCGGCACAGTGAAACAAGGGTACCATGGGCCGGCCTGCCAGGGCCCGTCGGCACCGTCGCCGAGGCACGTTGAGGGTTGTTTGATTCCGTGTTCAGCCCCTTACTCGATCCTTCGGGAGACACACCCAGTTCCTGGGACAGTTCTCCGACATCTGGCGCGCCAGGTAGGGGGCTGAGGCACGTCTTCAACCTCGACACCGCCATGGCCGGCTCTCACGCTGAACGTCTCGCTCGTCGGACGGCCAGCGCCGCCACCGCTCCCGCTGGCAACCCGCGCGGTCGCCCGCGCGGAAGTGCTGCTCCGGAGCGCCACGTCAACCCCGAGCCCCGCATCGAGCACCCGGAGGACGACGACATCGACCACGCCGAGGACGACCTCGGCGAAGAGGAGACTTCCTCCCTGCACCCGTCGCGGGACCATGCTGCCTCCTCGCTGGGCCGCCCTGCGCCCAGCCCGGCGACTGCGCTTCTCATGGCGCAGGAGGTGCTGCAGTACCGTCCCACACCGGAGGCCCAGGAAGCTTGGCTCAAATACCTCTCCGAGCTCGTCAGCGCCGCTCGCGTCGCCGCTCCCGCGCCGTCTCATTCGCTGGTTCTCTCTGCATGCGCAGGGGACGTGGCGCACGGTGTGCCACATGCTCCTCCTCGCCACCCTGCTCCCGCTCCAGCTCCACCGGCTCCACCGGCTCCGCCGCAACCTCCTCCAGCCGGGGCTCCTCCTCGCGACAACCGCGCTGCATCGCACGCGTCGTTGCCGCACGACTGCCAAATCGTGCAGCGGGCCCCGGAGGACGCGCACGTGAGCATCGAGCGCAACCAAGATCGCCACAACCGCGCCGTCCATGACGTCGCCACCACGGGGTGCCACCTCCGCGCCACCCTCGCCAACGGCATCATCACCTACGGCACGACGGTCGCGTTCACTCGCAGCCTCCGTCGCGTTGTCTGGCCGGTCAAGTTCAGGCCGGATCTTCCTCCGCGCTATGACGGCAAGAACAACCCCCTGGAGTTTCTGTAGCTCTACGCCTTGGCCATCCAGGCCGCCGGGGGCGACGACAAGGTCATGGCAAACTGGTTCCCCCTGGCCCTCAAGGACTCCGCGTCCTCGTGGCTCACCAACCTCCCCGCCGAGTCCATCAACACCTGGGAGGACCTCTGCTGGTGCTTCGTCGCCAACTTCAAGGGCACGTACGAGCGCGGCCTCACGTACAATGACCTCCGCGCCGTGCGTCAGAAGCCTGGCGAGACCCTCCGCAAGTACATCCAGCGCTTCAGCCAAGTGCGCAACAAAATCCCCAACGCCACCGACGCGCAGGTCATTTCGGCTTTCCAGGCTGGGGTCACGGATGTGCGGATGCTCGAGAAGCTTGGCATCCACGACAACATCACCACCGTCGTCAAGCTTTTCGACTTGGCGGACAAGTGCGCCAAGGCTGAGGAGGGCCGCCTGTTCATCAAGAACGAGCCAGGGGACCCCGCCGAGGGGTCCAAGAAGAAGAAGAAATCCACCGAGAAGCGCAAGACCACTGCGGTCCTCGCGGCTGAGCCTGACGCCAAGCAGCCTCGTCAAGCTGCCACTCCAGCCGCGGGACCTGAGAAGAAAGATGATCGCACCTTCTGCATCTACCACAACAGGCATTCCCACGCCACCGAGGACTGCTACGACCTCAAGAGGCTTCGCGAGGCTCGCGAGGCAAATGATCGGCAACAAGGCCGCGGAGGCCGCGGCGGCCGCGGAGGACGCGGTGGCCGCAGGGGGTGACGCTGCAACAACTACGATGACAACTACCAGCAGAACCCTCAGGCCAACGCCGCCCAGCCCACGAACGACAACCTCCCTGCCGAGACTCCTGAGGGCTACCAGGTGCCTCGCGGGTCCGCTTGTATCCTCGGCGGGGCTCAGGCCCCCAGCTCCAACCGCCACTTCAAGCAATTCGCTCGCGAGGTCGCGGCAGCCCTTCCCGGGGTTGAGGCCTCCAGGCCCCTCAAGTGGTCCCAGTGCCCCATCACCTTTGACTCCGCCGACCACCCCAAGTCCACCTCAACTGTTGGCACCATCCCGCTGGTCTGCATGTGGGGACCCCGGACTAGCTGTCCGAAATACCCTTGTGCCTACATCAGCGATCCCATGATCAGTGTGTCGCTGAGCACAATCAAACTGGTAATCAAAGAACATCCATAATACCGAAGGAATATACTTACTCGATTGAAGTCATACTCTTCAATAGGTACTTGCAGCGGAAAATCACCAAACAACGTGGAGCCCAAGTCATTCGCCTTAACCCTACAGGCAACTGACTGGGAAGCGCCCTAGTTCGCATTGACGTCAGTTCCGTCTCCTTCTTCAAGCTGCTCCTCTTTAAAATCTGGCTAAGACAATAGCCAGGGACGAAACCATTATGAGTACAATGGGAATTGTACTCGCAAACTACCCCCGAAAGAGCATGCACTACCCTTTTATTTTTATTATTATTTTTTTTAAAGTTTGAGTAAAACTTTGTTTTCTTTGAAACTCTAATCTTTATTGAAAAGAGAGTGATAGACTTTTGTTCAATAAAACTTTGTCTGAAAACTCTATAACTTTGGTTGAAGTAAAATAAGAGAAGTTTTATAACTTTTCATAAACCTTGTAGGTTTTTCAAAACATCTATAGCCTTTGTTAAAGAAAACAAAAAGAAGGCTTTAGATTTTTTTTTTTTTTTTCCATAAAACTGTCTTTGTAAAGAGTTTCCTTTTAAAACATTTTTCCTGAAAAATAGCTGTTTGTTAAAATAAGAAGTTCCTTTTTAAAAACGTTTTACCCGGAAAATCACCATTTTGCTTATTTATCCAAAACTCCTCCTTTTTCCCGACCATGTCTCATCATGGTCCAATTATTTCCAACAACTCATACCAGCACATTGGCATAGTTGCATAAACCATCCTTCACATCATTTTCTCTTTCAAATCTCAAACCTTTTTCCAAAACTTGCACATCTTTGCAAACTTTGCACATGGTCTAGTAGGGCCTCCCAACTGTCCATATCCGAGGACTCGGCTATTCGAATAGTTTTTACCCTCTGCAGAGGTAGCACGCTTTTCCCACACCCATCCGGTAGCTCACCGTGTCTGCCACGTCCCGCCATACAAGGTGTATGCGAAGTTGAGCCACCGACCATAGCCTTTCCTTTGCTCATGCTAGTATAGGACCCTACCCTTACGAATTTCACCATTCCTTCAACACCTAGTACAGGATCCCCCGTCGAGGAACCTAGATGTAAGGACTCGCAGTTTTGCCCGGCGAGCACGAAGCCCTTCAATCCCGCACAAGCCAACATATTGCCGGGACCCAGGTCAGGGGTTAGAGTTGTTATGCTCATCCCCTCACGCATAACGGAGTCGTCTCCGTCGATGAGGTATCCAGTACTAACACGAGCAAATTATATGACTACGCCCGTTCCCATATTTGGGTAGATGTGGTCGCACAGATTATCGGCTGGTCGACGTAAGTACTAGGACACAATGTGCATTTTTCATAAAACAACTCCCTTTATCACTTCTCCATTTTAACACCGAAAACTCGGCATTTCATTATCAACTAGGTACTTCAAAAAGGAGTTTGGAATAAATCCTATTTTTCCCATACTATAGTTTGAAAAGGAATTTTTTTCCACCCAATACTTCCATATAGGGTGTCAAAGTAATATACTTGTATTTTTGGAAAAGGGTTTTCGAAATCATAGCTTTGGTGGCAAAAACCACTTAAGTCATTTATGCTCTTTATGGGTAAAACATGTAAATCAAAATAGACGTATATAAATGCAAGCTCAGCGAAGTAGCTTGCCTGTTTCCAGCATAATGTCTCTGGACTTGATACTCTTGATCAAAGAAATAAACTCCGGTGCTTATCCAATAAATCCTTTCCAAAGTTCACTCCGATAGCGTTTGCATCTAGCGTCGTAAAAAGGAAAGAACATAATCAACATACAGTACAACACTCTAACAAACATCAAGCAATACTAACAAACAACAATCACGAGAGAAGATTATTATTTAACAATCAAGTTTGGCAATCACCTCACTACTCATGTTTATAAAAATATGGTTAAAGTTGTGATTAAGCATTTTTATTTAAACAGGAAATACTTCAGACAAAAGTTAAGCTATCAAGTAATCTCTATAATTCAAAATATCTCACCAATCTAAGGTAGAAATATTACTAGACACTCAAGCTAGCACTCAACTTGAATATAACCAAGTTTAACAAGCAAGGCAATTATATTAGTCACACCAAATAATCTAATCATCAACATAAACAAGCAATATATACCATTACTAAACTACTCAATCAAGCATCACAACAACTCTAAAGCATCACACATAGCTACTGCACTCCCAAAGCAACACAATTTGATTTCAATTTAATTTAATTATCTAGTATTTAATTAGGTCTTAAATATGGCAGAAACTAGTGGTGCATGATTAATTGCATAACTTAAGTTCTGTTGATCACAAAAATGTGAACTAAAATTCTACAGATAGCTACTGATTTATAGAAGACAATCCAATTGGATTTAATTCAATTTGAGTTATTAAACTCCTTGTATAAATGTTTTAATCCAGAATGTTGGTTTTCTTGTTTTTGCTACAACTCAAGTTAATTTTACTCAAAAGTTAAATCCTCTTAGGGATAACTAGTATTGCTTAAATTTGAGCTAACAAAATTGGTTTGACCTCATTTGGATTAGTAGAGTATCAGAAACAAACAAGTTTAGGTTTTATACCTTCTGTGGCATTTTGATATCATTATTTATTTATTAATCCTAAATGGGGTGAAACCACTTTAGTTAGTTAGATAATTTCATAAGCTTTCCAGAACATTTTCATTTGCTATTTTTAGATTTTTAGATCTCAAGTTATTGGTTTTCAAATTCTAATCAAATTTCTGACAGAAGTTTTTATCATTTTAAGTGTTAACAACTAGCTGATTTGATAATTTCATTCTGACTTGACCACAACATCAAATGGATTCAAACCAGTGGCATTGGGTTCACTAGTTGATATACTTTTAATAACATTTTAGTTTGATAATTTTGGTTAAACCAATCTCTGGGAAGCATCTCCCAAAGTTGGTACCAAAATAACTTTTCTGTGTTTTCAGTTAAAACTAACACATTTGTCATTTTTATTTCAAATGGGAAATTTGTCCAACAAGGATCATGGCCTGCATCTATGTGAAGATGGCATGTTATACTAGCTACAAGATTTTAGTTTGCTATTTTTAGGCCTCTGGTTCAATAGCAATTTGCATGGGAAGGGGGCTATCTTTATTATTTCATGTGCTAAACTGAACTGATTAGCTATCTTCCTCAGATTATATCTTCTGCATAAAATTTTATTTTGAGGTCACACCACTTGGTCATGTCAGTACTCTAACAATACTAACATGACATGCTAATTCTAACATCTAAATAAATCTAGAATAAATTTTATGATTGGATCAAAAGGCCTAAGCAGTAATCTGTTTTCAGAAGTTTCTGAAAACAGACAGAACATAGCTACTTTGCCTCATGTTTCCATCAAGCTAGACTAATTATTTTGGAAATCTAAAAGTTGCATCTGAATCTATGTGATTTGTTCTTTCTAACCATGCAAAGATTTAAAATTTTGGTGGAGTAGATTGCTCAGAAAATGCATGCAAACGTGGCTAATCTAAACTGTTTCCAGCACTTAGCAGATTTCACAGAAATCGAATACTGGGCGGGAACGCATGGTGGCCGTTGATCGCGAGATCGACGGCGCACAGCTGTCGTCTATGTCCCGACGGGTCAGAGAACAGGGAGAGAGAGGGAGCTCGGGGAGCGGCCGGGGAGGCACCTGCCGGCGGCGAGGGACTCCGGGGCGGCTCGGTGGTGACGGCGGGCGGTCGGGGCAGCAGCATGGAGGCAGTGGCGTCGCCGGAGACGCTCCTCCGCGGCGGCACGGCGTGGTGGCCGTGCGGCTCGGAGTTGAGCTCCGGCTGCTCCTCGGCTGCTCCTGGGTGGAAGGGGGGAGGTAGAGGTGGTGGAGTGGAGGTGGTGTGGGCTGAGGGAGAGCCGGGGGGTGGCTTTTATAGGCCGGGGAGAGCTCGGGCAAGGGGGCTGCGTGGGCAAGCCGCGGGTGGCACGGGCGGCGCGCAGGCGTGCTTGGTCGGCGACGAGTGGGGCGAGAAACGGCAAGGGGCCGTGTCTGGGGGGGTAGTGGGGTGAGTGTCGCGTGCGTGCTGGTGGTCGGCGCGCCTCGGGCGGGCGCTGGTCGGGCGGGGTGGTCGCGGTAAGACGCGCACGCAGGGTGTTCGACAGCGTGTCGGGCGGCGGTTCACCGGCGATTGCGGGCAAGAGGAAGGGCCAGGAGTGAAGGGCTCGGGCTGGGGAGCATCTAGGGAGCAAGGGCAAGCTCCAGGACATGGTGGTCTGCTGGTTTGTTGCGGTTTGGTCAAATGGTCCGTGTGGTGGCCATGTCCATGGCAAGGATGCTTAGGGCTAGGGTTTAGGGCATGGGGGTGTTGGGACCTTGTCCAGAACGTGCAGGGGAGTGCTGGGTGTGTGCTGGACAAGTTGGGGACAGCAAGTGGAGCAAGTTTGGGTTGCCATTTGAATATAGGGTATAGGGTACCATTTTGCACTATTTGCAACTATTAAGCACCATTAGGTTTTAAATGCTAAAATAAAGTGGTGGGATGCAAGTGTCCAAATGCTGTGGTGATAGGCATTGGTGATGGTGTTCAATTTTGTTTAAGTGGTTACCAAGAATGGAGATCCCATTTTGGGTAAAAGAAATTGTGGGAATGAATTAATTCTTATTATTTCATGTGACCCTTGTTATTATAGGTCTTATTAATTCATGTGACACTTAATTTTCTTCTTATTTTTATTTATCAAGCAAACACACAACAATGGATAAATCACAAGCAATATTCACATCACAATCAAGACCACACAATTCAAACCACATGAATTAACCTCACCATCAATCCCATAATTCACAATGCTATATTATAAAAAAAAATGATCACACTCAATTTTGACAAGATGTTATTTATAAAATATCCTACTCATAACTTAATAGTTTTCAAAAAGTTTGAGAAAGGAAATATGTGGGATTACATATTTCCCACTAGTGTTATTTTCAAATGGAGTGGAAAATAGAGTTTATAAAATAGGAGTTGCATTCATATGCAAAATATCAAGGTTGATAATTAGATAGGAGATAACATATAGATTCCCATATTTTGGGAACACATAATTTTGGAATTACTTTTACTTTCTCAACTGAAGGGTATTTTATTTGCTGAAATCAAACATCATTGAAATAGACTTTGGCCAAAATAAGATTGGAAAAGATATATGGAATATACTTTTGTCATAACCTGAGCACCAAGTTTAATATGTTTTTACTTGGGCTGGTTCTTGGATTAAAATTTACTAGTCAAACAACATAAACAACAAGTCACCCAAGGTCAAACAGAACAATATACAGAAAAACACAATCAATAATGAAGTATTTCAAAAAGTTTTTGTTGGTTCTGAATTTTGGGTCTTGTTAAATTCTTATTATTAATTTGGGATGTTACAAATCCTTCCCCCCTTAAAATAAATCTCGTCCCGAGATTTGCCCGGGGGTACAGGGGAGTACGAGGGTACGGGTTTTGGGCTGGCTATACTTCCGAGGTCGTTGCTTCTTCAATGAGGTTGCCAGGTGAGATATTGACAAACTTGATGTTGCGAGGTTGCTTCCTTGTCGATAATTTACTCTGATGGGTTTAGATTCTGGATGATAGGGTTGACGTGACGATCGATGCTATTGGATAGTCTTGGTTAGCTGTTTCCAGTTTCTACGAGGCTGAGGCGCAAGGAACTAATTATTACCATGTTCTTGTATACCTATTGCAGGTCTTCCCCCCTTAAAAGGGGTTTTTAATCGGTCTTGCTGAAGTTTGTAGCTGGAGTTGACTTGGAGGCATTGTCATTCTTGAGTAGCTTGACGATCTTCGTCTTGGTTGGCAATCCTTGGTGCTTGGGGTTGGTGCAGATATCACTTCCTGATATTGTCGCCTTACGAGGGTTGCAGGATGAGACGCATGGTTTTCAGGATGTGCCGAGTTTGCGTACTTGACTCTCTCCGGTTTCTAGTTAGAAAAAGGATGTTATAAACGTCTAAATTCATCTGGACTTGCCTGGTGGTTGATGTTGTCCACAGCAGGTGCTTACGTCGTTTGATTCTTCTGGGTATTCCATTGGTTATTTGTCTTCATGCTTGTCCTTCTTTAGCGGAGTGAAGGAGGAACTTCATTGCTGACTTCCTTGGTTCTTGAGCTTCATGGAGCGTTGGTAAGAATCTTAAGAAGTACAGTCTAGATTATCGAGCTTCCAGAGGAATCTAAAAGTCAGTACAGGGACCCTAAAGGTAAGTGGTTTGGTCTGTTGTTCGACAAGGGTACAAGGGTTGCATTCTCGTTTAACCTAAAAAGTTAGAGAAAGGGCTTCACGTCAACAGTCGCTGCTCGTGCTTTCTTGAATCCTCCTTCGGTGTGATTGGTCGAGGCCAGTTGAAAAGGATGATTGCTAGATAGGTGACGTTGATGGTGCTTGCTTCCTGGTTCAATTCCGCGCAGATGGTCTTCAATGTTGGTCGACTTCGGCCTTGATGATGGCGATCTTCTCACTACCAACTATATAGGATTCTTTTATATCACCTCTCTTTTTGTCAAAACTTGTGGTTAGATAAGGCCAGTTAGTACCATCACAAACTAGGGGTTAGATGTTAATCTAGAGTTTGGTAAGTTTGTTCAAAAAGTCACGGCTTAACGGACCTTAGAGAAATTAGTGAAGAACCTTCGCACCAGTTATTTTCCAAACAGGTACCTTTGTCTTTATTGTTTCGATTAGTTGAGCCGGGTTGAACTAGGATTGTTGTTCGGCCGATGACGTCAATGGCATCCTTTTTCCTGGGGTAACTTCATGTTGACGATCTTTAAAGTTGGTTTCCTTCGGGTTAGTTGGTGGCGATCTCCCTTGGATGAGTCTTGTGCTTGAGGCTTCATATAATCTTCAGAAAATCAGCGGCAGGCTAGGGTTCTCTTTCATCTTTCCCAAGTTTGCGGTGATAGGTAGGAGTTAGTCGAGGTTTTTCTTTGATTTCATCTCACGGGACAATTTAGGTGGGTCAAACCTAGCAAGGTTAGCGCAAGGGATTAAGGTGCCACTAACTGCTCGTCAAGTGGGTAGGTACATGATCCCCTTTGAAACACATCATTACTGTCGGTGTCTGAGCTCGAATCTTCATAGCAATTCTCATGCACTCCTTGAGCTCTAGTTACCAATTCTAAATGAGTCTCCTCATGTCCTCGTTTCATGTCAAGGTTTGTGGTCCTACAAGATTACTTGATACCATCGTGGACTTGAGTCAGTTGTTAACCTAAGTTAGATACGGTAAGTTAGTGTAGTATCTTGTAATTTCACAGGTTAATTTTGTGAGGTGGGGCTCGTGTCTTCACGAGGTTGGCGTGCAATTGTAGTTTCCTTCAAGATCTTGACGCACTTGCTCCAGATGGTGCATGTAGTCCATTGTCTGACTTGCCGGTTAGGTTACAAAACTTTTCGGCTATTTGGCTAAGGATCGGGGGTCTTTTGTATCTTGCGGAACTGTCAGATCTTTAACGGGAGATGGTTTAGATGAGAGGGAAAACATTTTAGAAAGATTTCCCTTGGCGGGTTTACATCCGCAACAAGGTGCAACTATGATGGAGAGTTAAAGAAGAAAAGTTTGAGATTACTTTGTGCTGCCGACAAGGCGTGATAGTGAACACACAAGAAAAACAACACACAAACTTAGAACTTGCAAACAACACTCAAGCAGATTACCCACAAGCAAGGTGCACACAAGGTACGTCTAGTACCAAAGGATTCCTAATACTCGTGGTAGTCGGGGTAACCAAGTTCCTATCATAAGCTTTCCTATGGGTCTTTGTCGAACATTGCTGGTGAAGTCTTCATTTTATCGCCTTAGTCTTCCACTGGAGAAATTGAGGTCGTCGAGGTTGCAACTTGAGTAGAATTGTTGATGTTGAGCTGAGGTCTTCGGAGGTTTGTTGCTTTGTTGACACTGACGATCTTGGCATTGCAAATCAACCACCTTGATGTGGAATGTCAAGGATTTGGGATGGAACCTTCTTCTCCTTTTGACTAGTAGCCATTAGGTCTCACTTGGGTTCATCGTCGAGTATATATGTAGGTTTTGAATGAAGGTAAGATAATAGAAGAATGCCTTTGAAAATTTTAAAATAGAGGGGTAAGACGTTGAAATATTTGAGAAGATGAGAAGAGCGAAGCCATTTTCGGACTTCTCTAGATAAAATATATTTTGGTAGAAATATATTTTTTTTAACAAAAGTATTTGCTTTCCTAACTAACGTCCATGCTAACTAAGGTCTCCTACAGTCAGGATTGCTCTGATACCAAGTCTGTGGGGACCCCGGACTAGCTGTCCGAAATACCCTTGTGCCTACATCAGCGATCCCATGATCAGTGTGTCGCTGAGCACAATCAAACTGGTAATCAAGGAACATCCATAATACCGAAGGAATATACTTACTTGATTGAAGTCATACTCTTCAATAGGTACTTGCAGCGGAAAATCACCAAACAACGTGGAGCCCAAGTCATTCGCCTTAACCCTACAGGCAACTGACTGGGAAGCGCCCTAGTTCGCATTGACGTCAGTTCCGTCTCCTTCTTCAAGCTGCTCTTCTTTAAAATCTGGCTAAGACAATAGCCAGGGACGAAACCATTATGAGTACAATGGGAATTGTACTCGCAAACTACCCCCGAAAGAGCATGCACTACCCTTTTATTTTATTATTATTTTTTTTAAAGTTTGAGTAAAACTTTGTTTTCTTTGAAACTCTAATCTTTATTGAAAAGAGAGTGATAGACTTTTGTTCAATAAAACTTTGTCTGAAAACTCTATAACTTTGGTTGAAGTAAAATAAGAGAAGTTTTATAACTTTTCATAAACCTTGTAGGTTTTTCAAAACATCTATAGCCTTTGTTAAAGAAAACGAAAAGAAGGCTTTAGATTTTTTTTTTTTTTCCATAAAACTGTCTTTGTAAGAGTTTCCTTTTAAAACATTTTTCCTGAAAAATAGCTGTTTGTTAAAATAAGAAGTTCCTTTTTAAAAACGTTTTACCCGGAAAATCACCATTTTGCTTATTTATCCAAAACTCCTCCTTTTTCCCGACCATGTCTCATCATGGTCCAATTATTTCCAACAACTCATACCAGCACATTGGCATAGTTGCATAAACCATCCTTCACATCATTTTCTCTTTCAAATCTCAAACCTTTTTCCAAAACTTGCACATCTTTGCAAAACTTTGCACATAGGTCTAGTAAGCCTCCCAACTGTCCATATCCGAGGACTCGGCTATTCGAATAGTTTTTACCCTCTGCAGAGGTAGCACGCTTTTCCCACACCCATCCGGTAGCTCACCGTGTCTGCCACGTCCCGCCATACAAGGTGTATGCGAAGTTGAGCCACCGACCATAGCCTTTCCTTTGCTCATGCTAGTATAGGACCCTACCCTTACGAATTTCACCATTCCTTCAACACCTAGTACAGGATCCCCCGTCGAGGAACCTAGATGTAAGGACTCGCAGTTTTGCCCGGCGAGCACGAAGCCCTTCAATCCCGCACAAGCCAACATATTGCCGGGACCCAGGTCAGGGGTTAGAGTTGTTATGCTCATCCCCTCACGCATAACGGAGTCGTCTCCGTCGATGAGGTATCCAGTACTAACACGAGCAAATTATATGACTACGCCCGTTCCCATATTTGGGTAGATGTGGTCGCACAGATTATCGGCTGGTCGACGTAATGTACTAGGACACAATGTGCATTTTTCATAAACAACACCATTTATCACTTCTCCACTTTAACACCGAAACTCGGCATTTCATATCAACTAGGTACTTTAAAAAGGAGTTTGGAATAAATCCTATTTTTTCCCATACTATAGTTTGAAAAGGAATTTTTTCCACCCAATACTTCCATATAGGGTGTCAAAGTAATATACTTGTATTTTTGGAAAGGGTTTTCAAAATCATAGCTTTGGTGGCAAAAACCACTTAAGTCATTTATGCTCTTTATGGGTAAAACATGTAAATCAAAATAGACGTATATAAATGCAAGCTCAGTGAAGTAGCTTGCCTGTTTTCAGCATAATGTCTCTGGACTTGATACTCTTGATCAAAGAAATAAACTCCGGTGCTTATCCAATAAATCCTTTCCAAAGTCACTCCGAGTAGCGTTTATATCTAGCGTCGCAAAAAGGAAAGAACATAATCAACATACAGTACAACACTCTAACAAACATCAAGCAATACTAACAAACAACAATCACGAGAGAAGATTATTATTTAACAATCAAGTTTGGCAATCACCTCACTACTCATGTTTATAAAAATATGGTTAAAGTTGTGATTAAGCATTTTTATTTAAACAGGAAATACTTCAGACAAAAGTTAAGCTATCAAGTAATCTCTATAATTCAAAATATCTCACCAATCTAAGGTAGAAATATTACTAGACACTCAAGCTAGCACTCAACTTGAATATAACCAAGTTTAACAAGCAAGGCAATTATATTAGTCACACCAAATAATCTAATCATCAACATAAACAAGCAATATATACCATTACTAAACTACTCAATCAAGCATCACAACAACTCTAAGCATCACACATAGCTACTGCACTCCCAAAGCAACACAATTTGATTTCAATTTAATTTTAATTATCTAGTATTTAATTAGGTCTTAAATATGGCAGAAACTAGTGGTGCATGATTAATTGCATAACTTAAGTTCTGTTGATCACAAAAATGTGAACTAAAATTCTATGGATAGCTACTGATTTATAGAAGACAACCCAATTGGATTTAATTCAATTTGAGTTATTAAACTCCCTGTATAAATGTTTTAATCCAGAATGTTGGTTTTCTTGTTTTTGCTACAACTCAAGTTAATTTTACTCAAAAGTTAAATCCTCTTAGGGATAACTAGTATTGCTTAAATGTGAGCTAACAAAATTGGTTTGACCTCATTTGGATTAGTAGAGTATCAGAAACAAACAAGTTTAGGTTTTATACCTTCTGTGGCATTTTGATATCATTATTTATTTATTAATCTAAATGGGGTGAAACCACTTTAGTTAGTTAGATAATTTCATAAGCTTTCCAGAACATTTTCATTTGCTATTTTTAGATTTTTAGATCTCAAGTTATTGGTTTTCAAATTCTAATCAAATTTCTGACAGAAGTTTTTATCATTTTAAGTGTTAACAACTAGCTGATTTGATAATTTCATTCTGACTTGACCACAACATCAAATGGATTCAAACCAGTGGCATTGGGTTCACTAGTTGATATACTTTTAATAACATTTTAGTTTGATAATTTTGGTTAAACCAATCTCTGGGAAGCATCTCCCAAAGTTGGTACCAAATAACTTTCTGTGTTTTTCAGTTAAAACTAACACCTTTGTCATTTTTGTTTCTAATGGAAAGCTTGTCCAACAAGGATCATGGCCTGCTTCTATGTGAAGATGGCATGTTATACTAGCTACAAGATTTTAGTTTGCTATTTTTAGGCCTCTGGTTCAATAGCAATTTGCATGGGAAGGGGGCTATCTTTATTATTTCATGTGCTAAACTGAACTGATTAGCTATCTTCCTCAGATTATATCTTCTGCATAAAATTTTATTTTGAGGTCACACCACTTGGTCATGTCAGTACTCTAACAATACTAACATGACATACTAATTCTAACATCTAAATAAATCTAGAATAAATTTTATGATTGGATCAAAAGGCCTAAGCAGTAATCTGTTTTCAGAAGTTTCTGAAAACAGACAGAACATAGCTACTTTGCCTCATGTTTCCATCAAGCTAGACTAAATATTTTGGAAATCTAAAAGTTGCATCTGAATCTATGTGATTTGATCTTTCTAACCATGCCAATATGTCAAATTTTGGTGGACTAGATTTCTCAGAAAACGCATGCAAACTTGGCTACTCTATACTGCTTTCCAGCACTTAGCAGATTTCACAGAATTCGAATACTGGGCGGGAACGCATGGTGGCCGTTGATCGCGAGATCGACGGCGCACAGCTGTCGTCTATGTCCCGACGGGTCAGAGAACAGGGAGAGAGAGGGAGCTCGGGGAGCGGCCGGGGAGGCACCTGCCGGCGGCGAGGGACTCCGGGGCGGCTCGGTGGTGACGGCGGGCGGTCGGGGCAGCAGCATGGAGGCGGTGGCGTCGTCGGAGACGCTCCTCCGCGGCGGCACGGCGTGGTGGCCGTGCGGCTCGGAGTTGAGCTCCGGCTGCTCCTCGGCTGCTCCTGGGTGGAAGGGGGGAGGTAGAGGTGGTGGAGTGGAGGTGGTGTGGGCTGAGGGAGAGCCGGGGGGTGGCTTTTATAGGCCGGGGAGAGCTCGGGCAAGGGGGCTGCGTGGGCAAGCCGCGGGTGGCACGGGCGGCGCGCAGGCGTGCTTGGTCGGCGACGAGTGGGGCGAGAAACGGCAAGGGGCCGTGTCTGGGGGGGTAGTGGGGTGAGTGTCGCGTGCGTGCTGGTGGTCGGCGCGCCTCGGGCGGGCTCGGGGGCGTGCTGGTCGGGCGGGGTGGTCGCGGTAAGACGCGCACGCAGGGTGTTCGACAGCGTGTCGGGCGGCGGTTCACCGGCGACTGCGGGCAGGGGAAGGGGCCAGGTGCGACGGGGTCGACTTGGGGAGCATCTAGGGAGCAAGGGCAAGCTCCAGGACATGGTGGTCTGCTGGTTTGCTGCGGTTTGGTCAAATGGTCCGAGTGGTGGCCATGTCCATGGCATGGATGCTTAGGGCTAGGGTTTAGGGCATGGGGGTGTTGGGACCTTGTCCAGAACGTGCAGGGGAGTGTTGGTGAGCTGCTGGACAAGTTGGGGACAGCAAGGGAGCAAGTTTGGGCTGCCATTTGAATATAGGGTATAGGGCACCATTTTGCACTATTTGCAACTATTAGGCACCATTAGGTTTTAAATGCTAAAATAAAATGGTGGGATGCAAGTGTCCAAATGCTGTGGTGATAGGCATTGGTGATGGTGTTCAATTTTGTTTAAGTGGTTACCAGGAATGGTGATCCCATTTTGGGTAAAAGAATTTGTGGGAATGAAATAATTCTTATTATTTCATGTGACCCTTGTTATTATAGGTCTTATTAATTCATGTGACACTTAATTTTCTTCTTATTTTTATTTATCAAGCAAACACACAACAATGGATAAATCACAAGCAATATTCACATCACAATCAAGACCACGCAATTCAAATCACATGAATTAATCTCACCACCATTCCCATAACTAATAATACTATCTTATAAAAATGATCACACTCAATTATGACAAGATGATGTTTAAGAAATATCTCAACTCATACTTTAATTGTTTTCAAAAAGGTTTGGGAAAGGAAATATGTGGGGTCATATATTTCCCACTAGTGTTGTTTTCAAATTGAGTGGAAATCAGAGTTTATAAAATGGGAGTTGCATATACATGCAAAATATCATGGTTGGCCATAGATAGGAGATAACATATAGATCTCCATATTTTTAGGAACACATAATTTTGGAAATAATTTTACTTTCTCAACTAAAGGGAATTTTATTTGCTGAAATCAAACATCATTGAAATAGACTTTGGCCAAATAAGATTGGAAAAGATATATGGAATATATTCTTGTCATAACCTGAGCACCGAGTTTAATATATTTTTACTTGGGTTGAGTTCTTAGATTAATATTTACTAGTCAAACAACATAAACAACAAGTCACCCAAGGTCAAACAGAACAATATACAGAAAAACACAATCAATAGTGAAGTATTTCAAAAAGTTTTTGTTGGTTCTGAATTTTGGGTCTTGTTAAATTCTTATTATAAATTTGGGATGTTACACTGCACTCCCACCATCAACAACATTGCAGTCTCCAAGACGCTCATCGATGGGGGTGCAGGCCTAAACGTCATCTCCGTCGAGACATTCGAGAAGCTACAGGTGCCCTACGAGCGGCTCATGCCCACCAGGCCCTTCTCGGGGGTGACAGAGGGTCTCACCACCCCTTTGGGGCAGGTGAGGCTCGCTGTCACTTTCGGCACCCAGGCCAACTACCGCACCAAGCTGATCGATTTTGACGTCGCGCACATCGGCCTGCCCTATAACGCCATCCTCGACTACCCCGCCCTCGCAAGTTCATGGCGGTGACCCACCATGCCTACAACCTCGTCAAGCTCCCTGGCTCGGGTGGCACCATTGTCATCCGTGGCGTGGTCTAGGACGCCCTGTACGCTCCGCAAGCGGCCTACAAGGCTGCCGCAGTGGCGTCACCCGCTGACGAGGATGAGGAGCCCCTCCCGAGGCCCCCCGCGAAGAAGAAGCAGTTGTTCTCTCAGGAGAAGGCCGCGACAAAGCAAGTGCCTCTTGAGGCAAACGGCTCGGGGGCTAGCGTCACCATTGGCTCCAACTTGCCTCCCAAATAGGAAAGCGCGCTCGTCGCCTTCCTCAGGGCAAACTCTGACATGTTCGCATGGACACCGTCAGATATGTCTGGAGTACCGAGGGAGGTGATCGAGTACCACTTAGCCTTGTGTCCAAACGCACGCCCCGTGAAGCAAAAGGCGCCAAGCGCCAGAGAAGCAAGATTTCATCGTCAAGGAAGTAGAAAAACTGAAGAAGGCCAGCATCATCAAGGAAGTGGTCCATCCCACTTGGCTCGCCAATGGTGTGGTCGTACCCAAACACACCGGAGGAAGCCGCCTCTGCATCGACTTCACCGACCTCAACAAGGCCTGCCCCAAGGACCCCTATCCCCTCCCGAGGATCGACTAGATCGTGGACTCCACCGCCGGCTGCGCGCTCCTCTGTTTCTGGATGCCTTCTCTGGTTACCACCAGATCAAGATGGCGAAGGAGGACGAGGAGAAGACAGCATTTCTCACCCCTTGTGGTGTGTTTTGCTACGTCTGCATGCCCTTCGGCCTGAAGAACGCCGGTGCCACTTTCCAGCGCCTCATGAGGATCGCCTTGGGGGCTCAAATGGGGAGGAATGCAGAGGCCTATGTCGACGACATCGTCGTCAAGACCCGCGAGAAGGACACGCTCATCCAGGACCTCGAGGAGACCTTTGCCAACCTGCGCAAAGTCAACATCAAGCTGAACCCCGCCAAGTGCATCTTCGGGGTCCCTTCAGGCAAGCTCCTCGGGTTCCTGGTATCCCACCGCGGCATCGAGGCCAACCCCGACAAGATCAAGGCCAGAGAGCAGATGCAGCCTCCTCGTCGCCTCAAGGACATGCAACGCCTAGCAGCATGTATGGCCAGCCTTGGCCGTTTCATCTCCAAGTTCGGCGAGAGGGCGCTGCCATTTTTCAAGATCATGAAGAGGTCCGGTCCTTTCAAGTGGACCCTTGAAGCAGCAAAGGCCTTTGAGGACCTGAAGAAATACCTGGCGAGCCCACCCATCATGGTTGCCCCACGCCCTCGCGAGCCTCTGAAGCTGTATCTTGCAGCCACTCCTCAGACGGCAAGCGCGGTCTTGGTGGCTGAAAGGGAAGAGCCAGTCCTCGCCAAGCAGGCCTCTACGTCGCCAAGCACAAAACCACCCGACAAGGAAGCACCCTCATCAAGCCCCCAGCCTCATGCCGAGCCTCTACAAGTGGGACCTCAAGAAACCCTCGCCGAGGAATCCACCGAGCCTCGAGAGGAGCCGACCGCTGCCACGCCAACTACCGCCCTCGTCGAGCATCCCGTCTACTTCGTCAGCACAGTGCTGCGGGACGCTCGCGAGCGCTACCCCATGCAGCAAAAGCTCCTCTTCTCGCTCCTCAGCGCCTCTAGGAAACTGCGCCACTACTTCCAGGGTCACCCCATCAAGGTGGTCACCTCATACCCCCTGGAGCAAGTCCTGCGCAACCCAAACGCGACAGATCACGTCGCAGGCTGGGGCATCGAGCTACAACCTTTCGAGCTGGAGTTTGACACCACCAGGGTCATCAAGGGCAGGGCGCTGGCTGATTTCATGGCCGAGTGGACGGACATGCATGAAGAGGAACCTCCAGAGGAGGAAGCCACAACCTCATGTGGGACGGAACCAGGCTACTGGACCATGCATTTCGACGGCGCCTTCGCGGCCCGGAGTGCAGGGCTGGTGCTGTCCTCACCTCACCGACAGGCGACAAGCTCTACTACGCCATCCAGCTGTGCTTCAAGGACAACGACAAGGTCTCCAACAACATTGCTGAATACGAAGGCCTCCTCGCCGGGCTCAGAGCTGCTATCGCCCTCGGCATCAAGCGCATCCTTATCAAGGGCGACTCCCAGCTCCTCGTCAACTTCTCCAACAAAAGCTACACGCCTAAGGACACCTACATGGTGGCCTACCTTGAGGAGGTACGCAAACTCGGGAAGCACTTCAGGGGTATGGAGCTCAAGCACGTCCAACGAGGAGAGAACCAGGAGGCAGATGAACTCGCCAGGCGAGCAGCAAGAAAAGAAGCACAGAATCCTGGAGTGTTCGAGGAAAGACTCGCCAAGTCCTCCGTCAAGCAACCAGCTGTCAACACGAGCATCAATGAGGAGCTCCCACCAGCCACATCAAGTGGAGCACCAAACTGCGGGCTGCCCTCAGGCGATCGCTTGCTGATGACCTTGGTACGCCAAGACACTGGTTGGATCGACGAGATCAAGAACTACCTTCAAATTCGAGTCCTCCCCGAAGAAGACACTGAAGCCGAAAGGGTTGCTCGCCAGGCCAAGTTTTACTGCCTCCACGACGGAAACCTGTACTGTAAGCGCCCCAATGGGGTTGCCTTGCGGTGCGTCCCTGCCGAGGAAGGCCGCCAGCTCATCAATGACATCCACAGCGGAGAGTGCGACCACCATTCGTCCTCGCGCACCCTTGCAGGCAAGGTCTTCCGGAGTGGCTTCTACTGGCCTTCAGTGCTTCAAGATGCAGCCGCAATCGTCCAATCCTGCGACGCCTGCCAATTCCACGCCAAGCAAATCCACCAGCCCGCGCAAGGACTCCAGACGATCCCGCTCTCCTGGCCGTTCGCGGTCTGGGGGCTGGACCTCCTGGGACCCTTCCCGCGAGCGCTCGGGGGCTACCGCTACCTCTACGTCGCCATCGACAAATTCACCAAGTGGCCTGAGGTGGAACCCGTGCGCACCATACCGGCGAAGTCGGCGGTGAAATTCATCAGGAGCCTGGTCTGCCGCTTCGGCGTGACCAACCGCATCATCACCGACAACGGCTCACAATTCATCAGCGGCGCCTTCAAGTCCTACTGCGGCAGCCTCGGCGCCCAAATCTGCTACGCCTCGGTGGCGCACCCACGAAGCAACGGGCAGGCTGAGCGAGCCAACACCGAGGTGCTCAAGGGCCTCAAGACGAGAAGCTTCAACCGCCTCAAGGCCAGCGGCAAGCACTGGATCGATGAGCTCCCTTCGGTGCTCTGGTCCATCCGCACCACGCCAACAAAGCCAACGGGTGAGACGCTGTTCTCCCTCGTCTATGGTGCTGAAGCCGTCCTCCCCAGCAAGATCACCCATAGCTCTCCTCGAGTCTTGGCCTTCAAGGAGGCTGAGCTGGACGAACTCCGCAACAACGACCTCCTGCTGCTCGAAGGGCTCTGCCGCAATGCGGCACTGAGAGCGGCAAGGTACCAGCAAGACCTCCGTCGCTGCCACATCCGCCCGCGCACTCTCGAAGCAGGAGACCTCGTCCTGAGGAGAATCCTCTCCAGGGCAGGCCTCCATAAGCTCTCGCCAATGTGGGAAGGACCCTACAGGGTCGTCCACATCGCCAGGCCTGGCTCCGCGCGGCTTGAGACGGAGGACGGCATCCCTGTCGCCAATCCCTGGAACATCCAGCACCTGCGCAAATTCTACCCCTGATCGTCCTCGAGGAGCAATTTTTTGCATCAAGGGAGAGCCTCGCGCCATCATCCTCCACGAGGAAAGTTTTCGGGCTCCCCTCTCTACTATACCTTGCCGCGGGCCGTTCGAGAAGACTCCCAAGCCACCGCGCCTCGGCAAGGTGACTTCTTCAAGCACCATGCCTTGGCGAGGTGGATCCCCATGCCCAGCCATGGTGGACCGCAGGCTCTACAAGCCACCCCTGCATAGGGCCCCCCTCTGAGCTCTCTCTATATGCGTCACCTCGGGCACGCCTCCTCGAGAGTCTCAGCCACAGCATGTGGAACCCCATGCCTGACATGGCGGATTTTGTAATTCTGGCCACGCCAGTGTAATGAACCTCTGTTTCAGGTCACTTTGAACCTTTGCGCTTCGCGCCAGCATATGTTGTTGCTTTGGTAAGCATTTATGTTATTGCTGATTCATCCTTGCTCGTATGATCCCTCCTGTGTATCTCGCGAGCGGGGGCTGGACATGGTGCCTGTGCCTCGGGAGCATCCCAGCAGCGCCTCAAACCCAAGGGATCCGAGCTCTGAACTCACGGGTCAGCTTTCATGCATGTCAACTCCCAAGGAGCTCTGAACTCATGAGCCGGCTCCCGTGCACGTCAACTCACCAAGGACCTTGGTGCCTGTTCTCCTCGCGAGACACACATGAAGGAACCTACGAGCACGCATGAGTCATCTAGCTATGTATTGCTTGTGGGTACGCCTATCTGTCAAAACGCAGGAAAACAGGTCCAAAGCAAGCGCCAGGGAACCAACACCCTCTCCAAGGCGAAAATACCTCATCAGGGAACCAACACCCTCTCCAAGGCGAAACGCCTCATGAAGCTAAGTCCAAACACTTGTTTGAATTTCTTTTCGCTGGTTTTCGTCCCTCAAGCCTCTTTTCTCTCTCCTACGCCTCATGGGCTGCTTGCGCGTTAAAGGGGAGCCCCAAGCATCGCGACTTGGGAACTCTTACCTCTCGAGGCCTCACGCACCCCTGGCCTTGTGGAGCCCTGACTCTCACATATCGAAGCGGCGGTGGTGTAGCGCTAAGAGAGGGTTCTAAGACATAGAGCGAAAAAAACATGAAAGGGAAGACAAAAGCCTCTCGAGGGATGTTCACCAAGCACGTTCAAACAAAGCTTAAAACAAGTCTTTACAAAGCTATTATAGAAGAAATGCTAAGATAACTCATGCTCCTGCACGTCCAGCTACAGGAGGGAGCTCAGGCCGTCGCGCCTCCTGAGGTGCCCGCTCCGTCCATGGCAGCCTCCGCCTCCTCCTCCAGGGCATCCTTCTCGTCGTCGCCTTCGTCTTCATCGACCACGACTTGGTTGAATTTCTTGGCGTACGCATCGGCGGCCTTCCACGCCTTGTCGCTGATATTGACCGGCGCCGTCACGGCCTCGAGGTCAAGTGAGGGCTGGAGCCTCGCGGGGTTGCTGAAGATGCGGCTGGAAGCGATGACGAGGAGATCGCAGCTCTCCTCCACGACACGCTCGTCGAAGTCCTTCGCGGTCTCTTCAAGCTTTCCATGGAATTGCTCGAAGAAGAACGTGTATGCGGCCTCGTCGTCGCTCCCTACGGAGAAGGGGGGAACCTCGATCCTCAGGTCATCCCCAATGGCGCGCGCGAGGACCACCAGGTCGTGGAGCATGCGCTGGCGTTGGCGCGACATGGTCTGGCGGACCTGCGCGTTGTCCCGTGCCTGCTCCACGAGATCCGCGACCGGCCCCACCTGCTGCTGGAGCTCGCTCAGCTCCCCCTTCAGGGTGGCAACCTCCTTCTCCGCACGGGCCTGGGCCTCCTTGGCGCTCTGAAGGTGGGAATCCATCTGCTTCTCCCCCTTCTCGAGCTCCTAGATGCGGTCCTGGAGCTCCTTGCGCTTCGCCTTGAAGCGCTCCTCCTGCTTCTTGGCCTTCTCATCATAGTCCTTGGAGAGATTTTCGCGGATGAGCTTGACCTTGGTATCGGCCTCCTCCTGGACTCATTTCTGCTTCGCCTTGAAGTTGGCATTGGCCTGCGTGTGGCGCTCGGCGTAGGTGGCTTTGTCCTGGGCCACCCGGCCCTCGCGAGCTTTCAGCTGCTCCTCGTGGGTGGCCTGGTCCTCCTCAAGCTGATGGACCTGCTCTTCGCGTCGGCGCAGCTCCTCTTTGCGGGGGGAGAGCTCTCCCTCGCGTCGTGTGAGCTCTGCCTCGCGTTTGGTCAGCTGCACCTCGCGGGCGTCCAGCCTTTCGCGGATCTCCTTCAGGCTGCCCTCCATGGTTTTGGAGTGCGTGATGAAGTTCTGCTCGAGCGCCGCCACCTCCTGCTGCTTGGAGGCGGTCTCCGCCTCGAGCGCCGCCCGTGCGGCGTCTAGCTGCTCCATGGTCTCCGCCGCTTCCCACTTCATGCTATCGCGGGTCTCTTTGGTGAAACGCATGGCCTCTTGGCGGGCCGCTAGGGCCGCCGCGTCCTGCCGGCGGCAGCTCTCCACGCTCTCGTGGAGGAGGGTCCAGCCCTCGGCGAGCCTCGCCCGCTCCTCCGCCTGGGCGCGTTCCTCTTCAGCGAGCTGCGCCTCCAGCTCTTCAAGCGCCCGCCGCGCCTGGCCGAGGACTGCTTGGTGGCGAACCACTTGGCGCCACGGCTCCCGCAGCGCCAAGGTCCCCGCATCACTGCGGGGTGAAGAGATCTTGCCTCTTGGCGGGGCGCTCGAGGCACCCTGCCTCGGGCTCGCGGCCGCCTCTGGTGCGGCCCGGGGGCTCGCGAGGGCGCCTTCCTCACCTCCCGTGTCAGGGGCCCTCCGGGGGCTCGCGTGGGCGCCAGCATCGTCACCCACGTCTGGTATTTGTGGGCTCCGGAGGCGCCTCCTCCTCCTGCCCTTCGGGGGCGCCTCCCTCCCCCTCCATGGTGGCCGCGCCCGCCGCGGCCGCGGGCACGTCTGCCCTTTGTGCGGGAGCCTCCTCCTCCTAAGGTGGCTCCATGACGATCTCCTCGATCGCCTCCTCCGTGGTGGCCGCGCACGCCGCGGCCGCGGGCACGTCTGTCCTTTGCGTGGGAGCCTCCTCCTCCTGAGGTGGCTCCACGATGATCTCCTCGATCGCCTCCTCCTCCGCATCCGACCTCGCCGAGGCTCGGGCTGCCTCGGCCGCCGCCTCGTCCTCCGTTGCCCTCTGCAGTACGGGAGGAAGAGTGGCCTGGGTGGGCTGCGGCGCCACCTCTACGACATCGTCGTCCTCCTCCTCGCGGCGCTCGCCCGTGGGAGGAGCAGCCGCGTGCTGCGGCTCATCAGCGACCACCGGCGGCGCTACGGTGGCGTCAGCGGCCTCCCCAAGCTTGCGGAGCCGCCGCTTCTTCGGCGCCGCAGGGTTCCTAAAGACAAACAAGCGGGAGGCCCGTCAAGAGGATTCTCAGAAGAAAAGTGCTAAAAGAAAAAGAAGAATCGAGGCTTACTCGTCGGCTATCTTCCACACCCGTTTCTTCGCCTTCGGAGGCTGGGGGCTGAATGCCCTGGCCTCCTCGTGAGGCCCTCCTGCATCCTCTCGGGGGGCGTCCCTCCCTGCCGAGGCGTTCCTGTCGTGGAGGGCCTTGGTGCGGGGCTCGCGGCGTCCTCCCCTGCTGCCGCTCTCCTCCTCCTCCTCTACGATGCGACGGGAGCGGGCCACGCGGAAGGCGTCCTCGTCTCCACTGGAGGAGATCTCCTGGAGGTCCTCGCCAGGCGGCACGTTCCTTGAGGAGCCCGCGTCGCCTCCCGAGGGGTTGGCGCCTCTCGAGGCCTCATCCTCGCCAGACTCTTCGACATCGTCCGGCTCCGGCGAGTCGCCCACCTGCTCCAGCTCCGCAGCCCACGGGTAGCTGCGGGACCCGACGAGCCTTGCAGGCCTAATGCCCCATTCGTCGAAGATGGGCAGGAGCTCACGGGCTTCACGCACGTTCTCCTCCACATAGGCGAACAGCGGCATGGCGTCGTCATTGGTTGGGGACGGAATGGACGCCGCAGCGAAGAGGACTCTCATGACCTGCTTCAGCTCGTCCGAGTCGAGGTCGTCCGCGCTCAGGCGCATCGTGTCGTCCGGGCCTGAGTACGTCCACATAGGCTCCGAGTGCCACTAGAGGGGAGCAATGCGGCGTGTGACGAAATATTTCGCCACCATCTGGCCGGTGAGCCCGCCCTCACGGAGCACCCGAATGCGCACGTACACCGCCTCAAGCTTGGGGCCCTCGAAGTCCCCGCTCGCCCAACGCACCCACTTCTTCAGGGGTGCCACGGGTACCTCTAGGTGGCGGTTCGACGACTTGGTGCCGATGAAAAACCACTTCTGGCGGAAATCCTCCACCTCTCCACCTTCTTCGTCACCTTGGTGATGGCGTTCTCACCAAGCCACGCGATGGGGATGTAGTCTTCGCTCCTGGTGGCAGCGATGCGGAAGGAGACGCATCCGAACCGCTCGTTCGACGCGGTGCTCCGGAGGGCGTAGAAGCTGCGGAAGAGCGCCACCGAGGGGTGGATGCCGACGTACGCCTCGCAGAGATAGGCGACGATGGCGAGGATGAGTATGGAGTTTGGGTGGAGATGAAGGAGTTGGATCCGGTACGCCTCAAGGATCCCCATGAGAAAGCTGGAGAAGGGAGGAACGAGGCCGGCGTAGAGGGTGTGAAGAAAGATGGGGTAGTACCCCGCGCCGACCTTGCTGCTGCCGGGCGGCATGCTTGTGGCGCCGAGCTCGTGGGTGTTGGCGGCCGCCAGGTGGCGCACCTTCTCGGGCGCCGCCGCACGGACGCGGGTTTCCGGCATCGCCCCCTGAGGTGCAGCGCCCCGCGCCGCCGCAGCCAACGTGCCAGTCTGCACCGCGGCCTTGCCCCTCTGGTCGGCGGTTGCTTTCTTGGGCGCCATGGATGCGGTGAAGATGAAGACCCTGGAGTCGGAGTGCTCTAGGAAGAAGGAGCTGTTCGGGGGAAGAGCGCGGCGGAGTAATGGGAGAAGTGACGGGCACAGTCTGCGCGCCCAGACTTTATTGACCGGCTCCCGAATCGTGGCGGGCCCCGCCACGTCGCCCGTTGAAGCCGAGGAGATCGTGGCCTCAGGTGCAACCGCTGCGCCCCACGTGTCGCGGCCCAGGCAGGCACCGTTGGGCCCTCGACGCTTCGCCTCCATCCATGGGCTTCGGCGTGCCCATCACGGGCCCGGGGGCTACTGTCGGCACAGTGGAAACCAGGGTACCACGGGCCGGCCTGCCAGGGCCCACAAGATTCTTCAGAAGATTTCGCTAAGGACCAGGCTCTCCAAGCCTAGCAAGCCTCGTGAGGGTTTTTCCCTCGCGAGGGACCTCTCTTCCTCGCGAAGGGTTTTTCCCCTCGGCGAGGGACCTCTCCTCGAGAGGGCATCACGGATGCCACCTGCCAATTCTGCTAAGGACCAAGCCGGAAGGCTCGGCGAGGCCTTTTGCCTCGCGAGGCTTCTTTCCTCTCGAAGCCAGCTCTGCCTCCGCGAGAAGGCGCACATGGGCTCTGCACCCTCCGCAGAGTGACGACCGCGCCAGCGCGCGGTGACAGCAGCACCCCAGTTGCCATTCTTGTGTATAAAGGAGTCAACAAAGTTGCACCAAGCAAAGGAGCCCCAAGGATTGCCACTTTGGTGATAAGGGAACCGTCTGCAGCTACCCTCCAAAGGCGACGTCACCGTGGGACACATCCCGCCTCAGCAGCGCCAGCCCACCGTCCTGTTTGGACGGTGGCTTTTCCAGCTTTGGTGATGCCGCCCCCTGCCGTGGACCGCGTCCATGGACCTTACCTTTATGGTGGACTCTACCTTTATTGTGCACCGCACCTCCTCCTTCGTCGCCATGTGGTAGCCCTTCCCGCCAAGATGATTTGGGGGAGAAGAGGCCCGAGACACCTATAAAAGGAGGAGGAGCACGCTCGGGCAAAGGGTTCGAAGATTCACAGGCCCAAATCCTAGATCTGAGTTCTGCTAGGTTAGTAGTAGCCATTATAGCCACCTTGAGATCGCCAAGCTCGCCCTGTACTGGAACCTCTCCAAGCAAGTGCAATACAATCCGAAGCAGGACGTAGGGGTTTTACCTCCCAAAGAGGGCCCTGAACCTGGGTAAGACCGTGCGTTCCTCTCTGCAGTGCTTCCCCGCAGCGATCCAGGCGAGCACCGTCGCCGAGGCACGTTGAGGGTTGTTTGATTCCGTGTTCAGCCCCTTACTCGATCCTTCGGGAGACACACCCAGTTCCTGGGACAGTTCTCCGACATGGCCCAGCCGGAGACTCTGGACACCCTCCGCTGTATCTCCGAACTGATGTCCAGTACCGCGCCACATCTTGGCATGGGGCAAGGGGAACCAGGGACCGGAGACTCCTGTACAGGCAGGCCGGAGACTCCGGCCTGGATTTTCCCTGCAACTTAGAAACTTCGCCATTTCTTCCTTTTTGGTGGTTGATGCTTATAGGAATAATTATATCTATAAACCTGCATCACTTAACATCTCATTAAATAATCACTAGTGTTGTTAACTAACACACAAAACCAACTAGGGTTAGAAAATGTTCTTTCAATCTCCCCCTTTTTGGTGTTAGATGACAACACTAGGATTTGCAAGATATGGATAATATCATGTAGTGAGAAGAATAGTAGCTCCCCTAAATGTGTGCATATCAACAATGGAAATAAACCATGATATACAATAATTTCATTTGCAAAGAGATAGGACATATCAATAATTAGATTGAGACTTGTGATATAACCCATACCTTATGCATAAAGATATAAAGATAATTCCAATGCATATCATATCATACACAATAATAGTCTCAACCATTGATAAATCCTAAAGCCATGTATTCACACATAATTAACAACATAGCCAACAAGATCCACAAATCACATAGAGAAGTAAGAAAATAAAGTTTAAAAACTTAAGAGTCAACAATTTAAGATAAATGGACACAAGCTCTCAAGAAATGATAAAAGCCAATGCTTGTGCCCGGCCCATGCAAATCCCATGCATGACCTACTAGAACTCTTCTCCCCCTTTGGCATCGAAACACCAAAAAGGAAGAAGAGCGATGCTAACAGAATCCGAAGAATCACTCGGAGTCCTTGGTGGCATCTCCATCTTCATCCTCATGATCGTCATCTTCATCATCATACTCGGACCCACTCTCTTCATCATCTTCAACAATTTCCTTCTCCACCATTAGGGCCTTGCCGGTGTTGCGAGAGGACGAAGGCATAGAACTCACATCTTCAAAATCAGCCCATGGGAACATCTTATAGTTCCACCTCTCATAGCTCACGTTCTTCTCACTTCCATACGATGATTCCTCAGGAGGATTCTCTTCAACATATGGGGGAGGGGTTGTCGGCACAGTGGAAACCAGGGTACCACGGGCCGGCCTGCCAGGGCCCACAATATTCTTCAGAAGATTTCGCTAAGGACCAGGCTCTCCAAGCCTGGCGAGCCTCGCGAGGGTTTTTCCCTCGCGAGGGACCTCTCTTCCTCGCCAAGGGATTTTCCCTCGACGAGGGACCTCTCCTCGAGAGGGCATCCCGGATGCCACCTGCAAATTCTGCTAAGGACCAAGCCGAAAGGCTCGGCGAGGCCTTTCGCCTCGCGAGGCTTCCTTCTTCTCGAAGCCAGCCCTGCCTCCGCGGTAGAGCTCACGTGGGCTCTGCATTCTTTGCAGAGTGACGACCGCGCCAGTGCGCGGTGACGGCAGCGCCCTAGTTGCCATTCTGATGTATAAAGGAGTCAACAAAGCTGCACCAAGCAAAGGAGCCCCAAGGATTGCCACTTTGGTGATAAGGGAACCGTCTGCAGCTACCCTCCAAGGACGACGTCACCATGGGACCCATCCCACCTCAGCAGCGCCAGCCCACCGTCCTGTCTGGATGGTGGCTTTTTCCAGCTTTGGTGATGCAGCCCCCTACCGTGGACCGCGTCCATGAACTTTACCTTTATGGTGGACTCTACCTTTATTGTGCACCGCACCTCCTCTTTCGTCGCCATGTGGTAGCCCTTCCTGCCAAGATGTTTTGAGGGAAGAGGCCTGAGACACCTATAAAAGGAGGAGGAGCACGTTAGGGCAAAGGGTTCGCAATCCTGGAGCTTAGACTAAACCCTAGATCTAAGTTCTGCGAGTAGTAGCCATTGTTAGCCACCCAGAGCTCGCCAAGCTCGCCCTGTACTGAAACCTCTTCAAGCAAGTGCAATACAATCCGAAGCAGGACGCAGGGGTTTTACCTCACCTAGAGGGCCCTGAACCTGGGTAAATTTGTGCGTTCCTCTCTGCAGTGCTTCCCCGCGACGACCCAGGCGAGCACCGTCGCCGAGGCACGTTGAGGGTTGCTTGATTCCGCGTTCAGCCCTTTACTCGATCCTTCGTGAGACATACCCTATTCCTTTGACAATTCTCCGACATTTGGCGCGCCAGGTAGGGGGCTGAGGCGCATCTTCAACCTCGACACCGCCATGGCCGGCTCCCACGCCGAACGACTCGCTCGCCGGACGGCCAGCGCCGCCACCGCTCCCGCTGGCAACCCGCGCGGCCGCCCGCGCGGAAGTGCTGCTCCGGAGCACCACGCCAACCCCGAGCCCCGCGTCGAGCATCTGGAGGACGACGACATCGACCACGCTGAGGACGACCTCGGCGAAGAGGAGGCCTCCTCCCTGCACCCGTCGTGGGACCATGCTGCCTCCTCGCTGGGCCGCCCTGCGCCCAGCCCGGCGACTGTGCTTGTCATAGCGTAGGAGCTGCTGCAGTACCGTCCCACGTCGGAGGCCCAGGAAGCCTGGCTCAACCGCCTCTCCGAGCTCGTCGGCGCCGCTCGCGTCGCCGCTCCCGCGCCGTCTCGTTCACTGGTTCTCTCTGCACGCGCAGGAGACATGGCGCATGGCGCGCCGCATGCTCCTCCTCGCCACCCCGCTCCCGCTCCAGCTCCACCGGTTCCACCGCAACCTGCTCCAGCCGGGGCTCCTCCTCGCGATAACCGCGCTGCATCGCACGCATCATCGCCGCACGACTGCCAAATCATGCAGCAGGCCCCGGAGGATGCACGCGTGAGCATCGAGCGCAACCAAGATCGCCGCAACCGCGCCGTCCATGACGTCGCCACCGCGGGGCGCCACCTCCGGGCCACCCTCGCCAACGGCACGGTCACCTATGGCACGACGGTCGCGTTCACTCGCAGCCTCCATCGTGTCATCTGGCCGGTCAAGTTCCGGCCGGATCTTCCTCCGCGCTACGACGGCAAGAACAACCCCCTGGAGTTTCTGTAGCTCTACACCTTGGCCATCCAGGCCGCCGGGGGCGACGATAAGGTCATGGGCGAACTGGTTCCCCATGGCCCTCAAGGACTCCGCGTCCTCGTGGCTCACCAACCTCCCCGACGAGTCCATCAAAACCTGGGAGGACCTCTGCCGGTGCTTCGTCGCCAACTTCAAGGGCACGTATGAGCGCGGCCTCACGTACAACGATCTCCGCGCCGTGCACTAGAAGCCTGGCGAGACCCTCCGCAAGTACATCCAGCGCTTCAGCCAAGTGCGCAACAAAATCCCCAATGCCACCGACGCGCAGGTCATTTCGGCTTTCCAGGCTGGGGTCACGGATGTGCGGATGCTCGAGAAGCTTGGCATCCACGACAACATCACCACCGTCGTCAAGCTTTTCGACTTGGCGGACAAGTGCGCCAAGGCTGAGGAGGGCCGCCTGTTCGTCAAGAACGAGCCAGGGGACCCCGCCGAGGGGTCCAAGAAGAAGAAATCTACCGAGAAGCGCAAGACCACTGCGGTCCTCACGGCTGAGCCTGACGCCAAGCAGCCTCGTCAAGCTGCCACTCCAGCCGCAGGACCCGAGAAGAAAGATGATCGCCCTTTCTACGTCTACCACAACAGGCATTCCGACGCCACCGAGGACTGCTACGAACTCAAGAGGCTTCGCGAGGCTCGCGAGGCAAACGATCGGCAGCAAGGCCGCGGAGGCCGTGGCGGCCGCAGGGGGCGATGCTGGAACAACAACTACGACAACAACTACCAGCAGAACCCTCAGGCCAATGCCGCCCAGCCCACGAACGACAACCTCCCTGCCGAGACTCCTGAGGGCTACCAGGTGCCTCGCGGGGCCGCTTGCATCCTCGGCGGGCTCAGGCCCCCAGCTCCAACCGCCACTTCAAGCAATTCGCTCGCGAGGTCGCGGCAGCCCTTCCCGGGGTTGAGGCCTCCAGGCCCCTCAAGTGGTCCCAGTGCCCCATCACCTTTGACTCCGCCGACCACCCCAAGTCCACCTCGACTGTTGGCACCATCCCGCTGGTCTGCACTCCCACCATCAACAACATTGCCGTCTCTAAGACGCTCATTGATGGGGGCGCATGCCTCAATGTCATCTCTGTCGAGACATTCGAGAAGCTGCAGGTGCCCTACGAGCGGCTCATGCCCACCAGGCCCTTCTCGGGGGTGACAGAGGGTCTCACCACCCCTTTGGGGCAGGTGAGGCTCGCCGTCACTTTTGGCACCCAGGCCAACTACCGCACCGAGCTGATCGATTTCGACGTCGCGCACATCGGCCTGCCCTACAACGCCATCCTCGGCTACCCCGCCCTCGCCAAGTTCATGGCGGTGACCCACCATGCCTACAACCTTGTCAAGCTCCCTGGCTCGGGTGGCACCATCGTCATCCGCGGTGGGGTCTCAGACGCCCTGTACGCTGCGCAAGCGGCCTACAAGGCTGCCGCGGTGGCGTCACCCGCTGACGAGGACGAGGAGCCCCTGCCGAGGCCCCCCGCGAAGAAGAAGCAGCTGTTCTCTCAGGAGAAGGCCGCGACAAAGCAAGTGCCTCTTGAGGCAAACGGCTCGGGGGCTAGCGTCACCATCGGCGCCAACCTGCCTCCCAAATAGGAAAGCGCGCTCGTCGCCTTCCTCAGGGCAAATGCTGACATGTTCGCATGGACACCGTCAGATATGTCCGGAGTATCGAGGGAGGTGATCGAGCACCACTTAGCCGTGTGTCCAAACGCACGCCCCGTGAAGCAAAAGGCGCTGTGCCAGGCGCCAGAGAAGCAAGATTTCATCGTCAAGGAAGTAGAAAAACTGAAGAAGGCCAGCATCATCAAGGAAGTGGTCCATCCCACTTGGCTCGCCAACGGTGTAGTCGTACCCAAACACACCGGTGGAAGCCGCCTCTGCATCGACTTCACCGACCTCAACAAGGCTTGCCCCAAGGACCCCTATCCCCTCCCGAGGATCGACCAGATCGTGGACTCCACCACCGGCTACGCGCTCCTCTATTTTCTGGATGCTTTCTCTGGTTACCACCAGATCAAGATGGCGAAGGAGGACGAGGAGAAGACAACATTTCTCACCCCTTGTGGTGCGTTTTGCTACGTCTGCATGCCCTTCGGCCTAAAGAACGCCGGCGCCACTTTCCAACACCTCATGAGGATCGCCTTGGGGGCTCAAATGGGGAAGAATGCAGAGGCCTACGTCGACGGCATCGTGGTCAAGACTCGCAAAGAAAACACGCTCATCCAGGACCTCGAGGAGACCTTTGCCAACCTGCGCAAGGTCAACATCAAGCTGAACCCCACCAAGTGCATCTTCGGGGTCCCTTCAGGCAAGCTCCTCGGGTTCCTGGTGTCTCATCGCGGCATCGAGGGCAACCCCGACAAGATCAAGGCCATAGAAGAGATGCAGCTCCTCGTCGCCTCAAGGACATGCAACGCCTAGCGGTATGTATGGCCAGCCTTGGCCGTTTCATCTCCAAGTTCGGCGAGAGGGCGCTGCCATTTTTCAAGATCATGAAGAGGTCCGGTCCTTTCAAGTGGACCCCTGAAGCAGCAAAGGCCTTTGAGGACCTGAAGAAATACCTGGCGAGCCCACCCATCATGGTTGCCCCACGCCCTCGCGAGCCTCTGAAGCTATATCTTGCAGCCACTCCTCAGACGGCAAGCGCGGTCTTGGTGGCTGAAAGGGAAGAGCCAGTCCTCGCCAAGCAGACCTCTACATCGCCAAGCCCAGAACCACCCGACAAGGAAGCACCCTCGTCAAGCCTCCAGCCTCATGCCGAGCGTCTACAGGTGGGGCCTCAAAAACCCTCGCCGAGGACTCCACCGAGCCTCGAGAGGAACCAGCCGCTGCCACGCCAACGACTACCCTCGTCGAGCATCCCGTCTACTTCGTCAGCACAGTGCTGCGAGACGCTCGCGAGCGCTACCCCATGCAGCAAAAGCTCCTCTTCTCGCTCCTCAGCGCCTCCAGGAAACTGTGCCACTACTTCCAGGGTCACCCCATCAAGGTGGTCACCTCATATCCCCTGGAGCAAGTCCTGCGCAACCCAAACGCGACAGATCGCGTCACAGGCTAGGGCATCGAGCTACAACCTTTCGAGCTGGAGTTTGACACCACCAGGGTCATCAAGGGCAGGGCGCTGGCTGATTTCATGGCCGAGTGGACGGACACGCATGAAGAAGAGCCTCCAGAGGAGGAAGCCACAGCCTCAGGTGGGACGGAACCAGGCCACTGGACCATGCACTTCGATGGCGCCTTCGCGGCCAGGAGTGCAGGGGCTGGTGCTGTCCTCACCTCACCGACAGGCGACAAGCTCTACTACGCCGTCCAGCTGTGCTTCAAGGACAACGACAAGGTCTCCAACAACATTGCTGAATACGAAGGCCTCCTCGCCGGGCTCAGAGCTGCCATTGCCCTCGGCATCAAGCGCATCCTCATCAAGGGCGACTCCCAGCTCCTCGTCAACTTCTCCAACAAAAGCTACACGCCTAAGGACACCTACATGGTGGCCTACCTTGAAGAGGTACGCGAGCTGGAGAAGCACTTCAGGGGCATGGAGCTCAAGCACATCCCGCGAGCAGAAAACCAAGAAGCAGATGATCTCACCAGGCGAGCAGCAAGAAGGGAAGCCCAGAAGCCTGGAGTGTTCGAGGAGAGACTCACCAAGGCCTCAGTCAAGCAGCCAGTGGCCAATATCAGCATCGATGAGGAGCTCCCACCAGCCCCAACAAGTGGAGCACCAAACTGCGGGCTGCCCTCAGGCGATCGCTTGCTGATGACCTTGGTACGCCAAGACACTGGTTGGATCGACGAGATCAAGAACTACCTGCAAAATCGAGCCCTCCCCGAAGAAGACGCTGAAGCCGAAAGAATTGCTCGCCAGGCCAAGTCTTACTGCCTCCACGACGGAGACCTGTACCGTAAGCGCCCCAATGGGGTTGCCTTGCGGTGCGTCCCTGCCGAGGAAGGCCGCCAGCTCATCAACGACATCCACAGCGGAGAGTGCAGCCACCATTCGTCCTCGCGCAACCTTGCAGGCAAGGTCTTCCGGAGTGGCTTCTACAGGCCTTCAGTGCTTCAAGATGCAGCCGCAATCGTCCAGTCCTGCGACGCATGCCAATTTCACGCCAAGCAAATCCACCAGCCCGCGCAAGGACTCCAGACGATCCCGCTCTCCTGGCCGTTCGCGGTCTGGGGGATGGACCTCCTGGGACCCTTCCCGCGAATGCTCGGGGGCTACCGCTACCTCTACGTCGCCATCGACAAATTCACCAAGTGGCCTGAGGTGGAACCCGTGCGCACCATACCGGCGAAGTCAGCGGTGAAATTCATCAGGAGCCTGGTCTGCCGCTTCGGCGTGCCCAACCGCATCATCACCGACAACGGCTCGCAATTCATCAGCGGCGCCTTCAAGTCCTACTGCAGCAGCCTCGGCGCCCAAATCTTCTACGCCTCGGTGGCGCACCCACGAAGCAACGGGCAGGCTGAGCGAGCCAACGCCGAGGTGCTCAAGGGCCTCAAGACGAGAAGCTTCAACCGCCTCAAGGCCAGCGGCAAGCACTGGATCGATGAGCTCCCTTCGGTGCTCTGGTCCATCCGCACCACGCCAACAAAGCCAACTGGTGAGATGCCGTTCTCCCTCGTCTATGGCGCCGAAGCCGTCCTCCCCAGCGAGATCACTCATGGCTCTCCCCGAGTCTTGGCCTTCAAGGAGGCTGAGCTGGACGAACTGCGCAACAACGACCTCCTGCTGCTTGAAGGGCTCCGCCGCAATGCGGCCCTGAGAGCGGCAAGGTACCAGCAAGACCTCCGTCGCTACCACAGCCGCCACATCCGCCCGCGCACTCTCGAAGTAGGAGACCTCGTCCTGAGGAGAATCCTCCCCAGGGCAGGTCTCCACAAGCTCTCGCCAATGTGGGAAGGACCCTACAGGGTCGTCCACATCGCCAGGCCTGGCTCCGCGCGGCTCGAGACGGAGGACGGCATCCCTGTTGCCAACCCCTGGAACATCCGGCACCTGCGCAAGTTCTACCCCTGATCGTCCTCGACGAGCAATGTTTTGCACCAAGGGAGAGCCTCGCGCCATCAGCCTCCACGAGGAAAAATTTCGGGCTCCCCTCTCTACTATACGCTGCCGCGGGCCGTTCGAGAAGACTCCCAAGCCACCGCGCCTCGGCAAGGTGACTTCTTCAAGCACCATGCCTTGGCGAGGTGGATCCCCATGCCCAGCCATGGTGGACCGCAGGCTCTACAAGCCACCCCCGCATAGGGGCCCCCTCTGAGCTCTCTCTACATGCGTCGCCCCGGGCATGCCCCCTCGAGAGTCTCAGCCACAGCATGTGGAACCCCATGCCTGACATGGCGGATTTTGTAATTCTGGCCACGCCAGTGTAATGAACCTCTGTTTCAGGTCACTTTGAACCTTTGCGCTTCGCGCCAGCATATGTTGTTGCTTTGGTAAGCATTTATGTTATTGCTGTTTCATCCTTGCTCGTATGATCCCTCCTGTGTATCTCGCGAGCGGGGGCTGGACATGGTGCCTATGCCACGGGAGCATCCCGGCAGCGCCTCAAACCCAAGGGATCCGAGCTCTGAACTCACGGGTTAGCCTTCATGCATGTCAACTCCCAAGGAGCTCTGAACTCAGGAGCCGGCTCCCATGCACGTCAACTCACCAAGGACCTTGGTGCCTGTTCTCCTCGCGAGACACTCTCGCATACCGAAGCGGCGGCGGTGTAGCGCTAAGAGAGGGTCCTAAGACGTAGAGCGAAAAACACACGAGGGAAGAAGACAAAAAGCCTCTCAAGGGATATTCACCAAGCACATCCAAACAATGCTTAAAACAAGTCTTTACAAGGCTATTACAAATAAATGCTAAGATAAACCGTGCCTCTGCACGTCCAGATGCAGGAGAGCTCAGGCCGTCGCGCCTCCTGAGGTGCCCACTCCATCCACGGCAGCCTCCGCCTCCTCCTCCAGGGCATCCTCCTCGTCGTCGCCTTCGACCATGACTTGGTCAAACTTCTTGGCGTACGCATCGGCGGCCTTCTGCGCCTTGTCGCTGATGTTCACCGGCGCTGTCACGGCCTCGAGGTCAAGCGAGGGCTGGAGCCTCACGAGGTTGCTGAAGATGCGGCTGGTGGCGATGACGAGGAGATCGCGGCTCTCCTCCACGACACGCTCATCAAAGCCCTTCGCGACCCCCTCAATCTTCCCAAGGAATTGCTCGAAGAAGAACGAGTACGCGGCCTCGTCGTCGGTCCTTGCGGAGAAGGGGGGGACGTCGATCCTCAGATCATCCCTGACGGCGCGCGCACGGGTCACCAAGCCTTGGAGAATGCTCTAGCACTGGCGTGAGATGGACTGGCCCATTTGGCGCTGGTCCCGCGCCTGCTCCATGAGATCCACGACCGGCCCCACCTGCTGTCGGAGCTCGTCCAGGTCTTTCTCTAGGGCGACAGCATTCCCCTCCGCGCGAGCCTGGGCCTTCCTGGCGTTCTTGAGGTAGGAGGTCATCCGCTTCTCCTCCTGCTCGAGCTCCTTGATGCGGTCCTGGAGCTCCTTGCGTTTCGCTTTGAAGCGGTCCTCCTGCTTCGTGGTTTTCTCGTCGTAATCCTTGGAGAGAGTCTCGGGGATGAGCTTGACCTTGGTGTCGGCCTCTTCCTGGATTCTTTTCTGCTTCATCGCGAAGTCGGCGTTGGCCTTCTCGTGGCGCTCCGCGTAGGTGGCCTCGTTCTTGGCCACCAGGCCCTCGCGTTCCTGTAGCTGCCCCTCGCGGGTGGCCTGGTCCTTCTCGAGTAGCTAGACCTGCTCCTCGCGCCAGCACAGCTCCTTCTCGCAGAGGGAGAGCTCTCCCTCGCGTCACGTCAGCTCTGCCTCGCGCGGCGCCAGTTGCCCCTCGCGAGCATCCAGTAGCTCGCGGATCTTCTTCAAGCTGGCCCTTGCGACCTTAGGCTCAGCGGCGAATTTCTGCTCCGCGGCCGCTAGTTCCTGGTGCTTGGAGGCAGTCTCCACCTCGAGCGCTTCCCGAGCGGTGTCCAGCTGGTCCATGACCTCCGCCGCCTCCCGCTTGATGCTGTCGCGGGTCTCCTTGGCGAAGCGCATCGCCTCCTCGCGCGCCGCCTGGGCCGTCGCGTTTTGCCGACGGCACAACTCCACCCTCTCGTGGAGGAGGGCTCAGGCCTCGCCAAGCCTTGCCCGCTCCTCCGCTATGGCGAGTTCTTCTCCGGCAAGTTGTGCCTCCAGCTCGTCGAGCATCCGCCGCGCCCGGTTGAGGACGACTTGGTGACGGACTGCTTAGCGCCGCGGCTCCCACAGCGCCAAAGTCCCCGCACCACTGCTGGGTGCGGAGGCCTCGATCCTTGTCGAGGCTCCCGAGGCCTCCTGCCTTGGGCTCACGGCCGCCTCTGGGGCGGCCCGGGGGCTCGTGGGGGCGCCTCCGTCGTCGCCCGCTTCAGGTGCCCTCTGGGGGCTGGGCGTCCTCTCGCCCCCAGCTCCGGCGCCAGTGGGCTCCGGAGGTGCCTCTGCCTCCTGCTCCTCAGGGGCGCTTCCTGCCCCTTCCGTGGCGGCCGCGTCCGCCACGGCCTCGGGCGCATCGGCCCCTCTTGAGGGAGCCTCCTCCTCTTCTGGAGGCGGCTCCATGATGATTTCCTCGTCCACCCTCTCCTCCTCCGTCTCCTGCTGGACGGGAGGAGTGGCCGCCCTAGCTGGCGACGGCGGCGCCACCTCTTCGACCACGTCCTCCGCGCGGTGCTCCACCACGGGAGGAGTCGCCGCCCGAGCCGGCGACGGCGCCGCCTCTTCAACCGCCTCCTCCGCGTGGTGCTCCACCGCGGGAGGAGTCGCCGCCCGAGCTAGCGATGGCGCAGCCTCTTCAACCACCTCCTCCACGCGGTGCTCACCCGCGGGAAGGACAGCCACCTGCCGCGGCTTGTCAGCCGTCGGCGTCTCTGCGACGACGCTGGCGGTCTCTCCAAGCTTGCGGAGCCGCCGCCTCTTTGGCTCTGCAGGTTGCCTGAAAGAAAGACAAGTAGAAGATCCTTCAAGGGGGTTCTCCGGAAGCAAAATGCTAAAAGAAAAAGAGGAATCGAGTCTTACTCGTCAACCATCCTCCACACCCTCTTCTTCGCCTTGGGCGGTTGGGTGTTGCTTGCTCCGGCCTCCTCTTGAGGCGCCCTTGCCCCCTCGCGAGGAGCACTCCTCGCGACCGCGGCTCTCCTGTCGTGGATGGCTTTGGAGCGGGGCTCGCAGCGTCCTCCCCCGCTGCCGCTCGTCTCCTCCTCCTCTCCGGTGTGTTGGGAGCGGGCGACGCGGAAGGCATCCTCCTCATCGCTGGAGGAGATCACCTGGAGGTCCACCTCGGCGGGAGCGCTCCTTGAGAAGCCGGCAGAGCCTCTCGAGGGGTTGGCACCTCTCGAGGCCTCGTCCTCGCCAACGGGGTCGGCGCTTCTTGAGGCCTCATCCTCGCCAAAGGGATCCACGCCTCTCGAGGCCTCTTCCTCGACAGACTCTTCGACCTCCTCCGGCTCCGGAGACTCGTCCATGTACTCCGGCTCCGCCGCCCACGGGTTGGGACGAGGCCCACGGTGCCCTGCGGGCACAATTCCCCACTCATCGAACACGGGCATGCACCTGCATTTCTCCTCGATGCTCTCCTCGGCAAAGCTGATGAGCGTCCGGGCCTCGTCGTTGTCTGGAGACGGGATCTCCGTCGTCGTGAAGAGGACCCCCATGACCTGGTATAGCACCTCAGGCGCGAAGCTGTCCGACCTCAGCCACATCGTGTCCTCCTTGCCTAAGTACCGCCACACCGGCTCGGAGTGCCACTGGAGAGGAGCGATCCGCGTCTCGTGAAGTCTCTTGCCACCATCTAGCCGGTGATACCTGCCTCGCGGAGGCACCGGATGCACTCGTACACTGCGTCAAGCCTCGGGCCCCTGAAGTCTGCGCTCGCCCAGCGCGCGCACTTCCTCGGGGGCGCCTCGGGCACCTCCAGGAGAGGGTTTGTCTTCTTGGTGTCGACGAAGAGCCACTTATTGCGGAATTCCTCCACCTTCTTCGTCACCTTGGTGATGGCGTTCTCACCGCACCAGGCGATGGGAATGTAGTTCTCGCTCCTGGCGGTGGCGATGCGGAAGGAGACGCAGCCGAGCCACTTGTTGGAGGCGGTGCTCCGGAGGGAGTAGAAGCTACTGAAGTGCGCCATCGAGGGACGGATGCCGATGTAAGCCTCGTAGAGGTAGGCGAAAATGGAAAGGATGAGGATGGAGTTTGGGTGGAGATGAAGTAGTTGGATCTGGTACACCTCCAAGATCCCAAGGAGAAAGTCGGAGAACGGAGGGAGGAGACCGGCGTAAAGAGTCTGGAGGAAGATGGGGTAATACCCCTCGGTGAGCTGCTGCCGGCCGGCCTCATCTCGGTGGTGTCGTGCTCGTTAGGTGCTCGCCGCCGCTAGGTGGCGCACCTTTGCTATCGCTGTCGCGGTGACGCGGGTCTGCGGCAGCGCCCCCTCGAGAGCAGCACCGCGCGCCGCCACCGCGGACCTGCCGGCCTGCATCACGGCCTTGCCCTTCGGGTCGGTGGTTTCTCTCTTGGGCGCCATTGATTTCGGAGACGGAACGCTCTGGAGAAGATTGGAGGAGTTGGGAGAAGTGCGTAGAGAGCAATGAATGGAGTGACGGGCGCGGTCTGCGCGCCCATACTTTATTGACCGGCTCCCGAGTCGTGGCGGGCCCCGCCACATCGCCCGTTGAAGCCGAGAAGGTCGTGGCCTCAGGCGCAACCGCTGCGCCCCACGTGTCGCGGCCCAGGCAGGCACCGTTGGGCCCTCGACGCTTCGCCTTCATCCATGGGCTTCGGCGTGCCCATCGCGGGCCCGGGGGCTACTGTCGGCACAGTGGAAACCAGGGTACCACGGGCCGGCCTGCCAGGGCCCACAAGATTCTTCAGAAGATTTCGCTAAGGACCAGGCTCTCCAAGCCTGGCGAGCCTCGCGAGGGACCTCTCTTCCTCGCCAAGGGATTTTCCCTCGGCGAGGGACCTCTCCTCGAGAGGGCATCCCGGATGCCACCTGCAAATTCTGCTAAGGACCAAGCCGAAAGGCTCGGCGAGGCCTTTTGCCTCGCGAGGCTTCCTTCCTCTCGAAGCCAGCTCTGCCTCCGCTGCAGAGCTCACGTGGGCTCAGCATTGTTTGCAGAGTGACGACCGCGCCAGCGCGCGGTGACGGCATCGCCCCAGTTGCCATTATGATGTATAAAGGAGTCAACAAAGCTGCACCAAGCAAAGAAGCCCCAAGGATTGCCACTTTGGTAATAAGGGAACCGTCTGCAGCTACCCTCCAAGGGCGATGTCACCGTGGGACCCATCCCATCTCAGCAGCGCCAGCCCACCGTCCTGTCTGGACGGTGGCTTTTTCCAGCTTTGGTGACACCGCCCCCTGCCGTGGACCGCGGCCATGAACTTTACCTTTATGGTGGACTCTACCTTTATTGTGCACCGCACCTCCTCTTTCGTCGCCATGTGGTAGCCCTTCCCGCCAAGATGTTTTGAGGGAAGAGGCCCGAGATGCCTATAAAAGGAGGAGGAGCACGTTAGGGCAAAGGGTTCGCAATCCTGGAGCTTAGACTAAACCCTAGATCTGAGTTCTGCGAGTAGTAGCCATTGTTAGCCACCCAGAGCTCGCCAAGCTCGCCCTGTACTAAAACCTCTCCAAGCAAGTGCAATACAATCCGAAGCAGGACGTAGGGGTTTTACCTCACCTAGAGGGCCCTTAACCTGGGTAAATCTATGCGTTCCTCTCTGCAGTGCTTCCCCGCGACGACCCAGGCGAGCACCGTCACCGAGGCACATTGAGGGTTGCTTGATTCCGTGTTCAGCCCTTTACTCGATCCTTCATGAAACATACCCTGTTCCTGGGACAATTCTCCGACAGGGGTCCCATCCTTCTTCTTCTCCAATTCTTTGAACAACTTGTGTTGGTTTTGAACTATCAACTTTCGTTCCTTGTAAACCTTATGATTCTCCTTGTGAAGCGAAATATTCATGCAAAGCATTGTCCTTTGGAACCAAGAGAGCTTCTTCATCTCTCTTTGCACTTCCTTCTTGCCCTTGTCATCATCATCCCGTGAGGGGGGATCGGTATTCTTGCTTCTCCTTCTAGGCATTGTGGCCTCAATAATAAAATGGTTTATTAGCATATTTTTGTTTATGATAATAGTTTATTATCCATGCTATAATTGTATTAACCGGAAACATAATACATGTGTGGAATATAAACAACCAGATGTCCCTAGTAAGCCTCTACTAGACTAGTTCGTTAGTCAAGAGATGGTTAAGGTTTCCTGACCATGGACTTGTTATAGTCACTTGATAACGGAGTCAATCATTGGGAGAATGATGTGATGGACAAGACCCAATAATAAAGAGTTGCAATTGATCGTGTCACGCAGTTTCATTGCCAACGCTTTTAGTATATGCCAAGTATAGTTTCCTTAGACCATGAGATTATATCACTCCCACTTACCGGAGGAATACTTTGTGGACATCAAACATCGCTTCGTAACTAGGTGATTATAAAGGTGGCTTTCAGGTATCTCCGATGGTAGGTTGTTGGGTGATATGTATCAAGAGTGGGATTTGTCCCTCCATGTGACGGAGTAGAATATCTCTGGGCCCACTCGGTAATATAGCATCTGGAAAGTTTGCAAACATGTGATTAGGAGTAATCACGGAGATCCTATATTATGGACGAGTAATGAGAATTTGCCAGGTAACGAGATGGAACTAGATATGGAGATATCGACGATCAAATCTCGGGCAAATTAAATATCATGAGACAAAGGGAATCGTATACGAGATTAAGAATCTCCGCATCGTGGTTCAATCGATAAGGAACTTCACTAAATATGTAGGAGTCAATATGGGCATCCCGGTCCCGCTATTGATTATTGATCGGATCATGTCTGCATATTCTTGAACCCGTAGGGTCACACACTTAACGCTCCGATGTAGCTAGGGCTTGAGATATTTGATGGTGTGAATGAATATTGATTCGGAGTCTCGGATGAGATCCTAGACATCACGAGGAGCTCCGGAAGAGTCCGGAGATAAAGTTTCATATATGGAAAGTGGTTTTCCAGGTTTCGGAAAAGTTCGGGAATTTTCCGGCAGGGTACCGGGAAGTTTCTAGAAGGTTCCAGAGGGCCCCACCTTGGGGGCCACAAACCTGGAAGGGCCCACATGGACCGAGGGGAGGTGCAGCAGCCCACATGGGCTGGCCGCACCTAGTCCCCAAGGCCCATGCGGCCACACAAGTGGGAGGCACCCAAAACCCTAGGGGCTGACTTGGGGAACAAGTTCCCTCAAGCCGCCGGCCCTAGGGCTTGGACGAGGGGCCAAGGCAGCCCCCTCCCCCCACGCCTATATATGAGGGAGGGCAGGGCTGGAGCGTGCCCCAATGCTACCCTAGCCGCCGGCCTCCCTTTCCCACCTCCCTCTTCTCTCCCGCAGCCGCTTGGCGAAGCCCTGCAGGAATTTCTCCACCATATCCACCACCACATCGTCGTGCTGCTGGAATCTCGCGAGCCACTTCCTCCTCACTTGCGGGATCAAGGAGAGGAAGTCTTCATCGAGCTGTACGCACTAGTAGGAAAAGGCTTATAGGTGGATTACTTAACCGTGGCGCACCACCATTTTGGTGCGCCACGAGTATATAGCCGTGGCGCACCAGACACAGATGCGCCACGCATAGGACATTACCCGTGGCGCACCAAAATAGTGGTGCGCCACGGCAAAGTGCAGGCTGGACTGACGGAGGGGCACCCTCCTTAGCTGTGTCGCACCCAACACTTGTGCGCCACGGGTACGAGTATAGCCGTGGCGCACCTTATTCCAATGCGCCACCAAAATAATGGTTTCGGGGCCAAATTTTGACCCCACATAGCCGTGGCGCACCAAAATAGTGGTGCGCCATGGGTAAGTTTACTGCTTTGTGCTCTCCATGGCGCCAAATTTGGCCCACATATTACCCGTGGCGCACTGAGATGTTGTGCGTCACTAGTATGTGCGCCACAGTGTTAAAAATCTGAATACTAAAGAATGCAGCTTCCTTCTGATTGGCTGGAAGGAAACACAAAATCCGTGGCCTTTGCTTTGATTGGTTGAGAGGAAGAGTCCATGGATCGATGACATGGCATACACGCACAAGCACCCACACTTGTTGACAAAAATGACCGGCCCAGGCACAAGCACAAGCACACACGCACCGAGCGAAGCCCCCGGCCTCCTGCCCAGGTCCGGCACATGAAGCCCCCCGCGCGGCCTCCCTGTCCAGCTCCGGCGGCGGCGCGAAGCCCCCCGCGTGGCCACCCCGCCCAGCTCCGACGCCGGTGTGAAGCCTCCCCGCGCGGCGTCCCTACGCAGCTCCGACGCGAAGCCCCCAGATCTTGCCGCCCTCGGCGCGCGGCGTCGACGGAGGACCCCGCGGCGGCGGTCGACCATGAGCACGAAAGCCCTCTCGACGTCGTCGGCCAGCTGCTTCCCCTCGCCCCCAGATCTCGCCGCCCTAGCATCCGCCGCTGGATAAGTTCCACCACCACGGCGGCTCAGCGGCGGACCCGACCGATGTAGCGCCCTGACCCCAGAGCTATACAGTGAAACGTTGTGCAACCGGTCATGCTACACAATCAAGGGTTACTGGGGTTACCAATCCCAGGCCAAAACACATTGGCAGACGTGCTCGGAATACATCATCGGCACACAACACCTCGATCATGCCATAAGCTCAAACATCGCTTTCACGTATAACAAAGAGACCAAGACTGCGGAACAAGTGGCACATCATAGACTATACGACACAAAGATATCATAGTTCAACTCATATAATTGAGAAAGATAGCAAATGACACATCAGAGGTCACTGACCCATCATTACAACAAGCGGAAGCAAATTAAAGTTGTCTAAACAACAAGATCCAAATTATGGCCTAAGAGGCCTACAGATAATTATCCCGTGCCAGCCTGTTCCATGACGTCCCAAGCTGCCACCTGGGAACCCCAGACTACTCGTCGAAGTCAACGTAGAACCCACCTCCCAGTTCGGTGGCGTCCTCCTCTGAAACAAAAATAATCAATAAAGCAAGGCTGAGTACGACGTACTCGCAAGAATTAGTAGGGCGATATAGGCCCGATGCTGACGGAGGCTTCAAAGTTATATAAGTGGTTGTTTTGCATAAAGCTAGTTTTTCCTTCCGAAGACTAGGACTCATGGCATCGTCTAATCAGAAGATTTTCATAAGGGGATAAGAGTAAACTTTTCCTCTTCGGTTCACGGGGAACCTACTGTAAGCAGCAACTCCAATTGTCTCCACCAAGGCACTCCCTCGAATCTCCCTCGAGGAAATGAACCTTTTAGCACACGTTGATTATGCAACCTCTAGCTGCCATTTGATTAAAGGTTCAGGTTATCTATGATCTTATCGTCTATTCCCAAGTTGTCCATAACCGCGGACACGGCTTTTCGAAAAGATTAAACCCTGCAGGGGTGTACTGTTTTTACCATTGGTACCGTCCGACCCCTTGCCTAATCATTTAGCTCTCTTCCGGGGAAAGCCGGCAGGGCAGGCGCGGTTAAACCTTTACAAAGCATGAGACTATCCAAGGGTCATCGTGACGACAGGACAAGTTCAGCGCCTATTTCAACACCCTGCCCCATCGCCACTCCTATCACCTCCATCATCATCACCATCATCATCATCTTCATCATAGTCTTTGGCCACACACTCGCAAATGGAAAGCGCAAACTAGAGGACCCTTGGATATGCCCGCACTAATTACTCGGTTAGTAAGGAGCCCATACTCCCACCTTTGGAAGCACGCTCGGTCTTGGTTCAAGAGATAAGAACTCACACCTAGGGGCCAGAACGAGACAAAACACCATCCCCGATGGCAACTCATCCCAGCCTTCTTAGCAATTAATTATCAACACAAGTCTCCACCACTGTCCGAACATTCCATTCACTTCACAATTATGGAAATAATCAACGGACAACTTAAGCATTCGACTAAGCATGGCTAAGCATATCTAAGCATAACATACAACAGATATGATTGATCTCCGGCCAACACATCAACCTATGGTTCATAGGCGTGAAAATAGGTAATGGTTCAGGGAGCATGCAATGATAGTATACTCTATATACTGACCAAAACTTGTTGCTAGAATCGAATGCAATATTATGGTGGATAAAATACTAGGGTAATATGAGATATGCCAAGAAGGTTAGGTTAGCTCTTGCCATGCTGGTAGTACTGGTCGCGCTGGTTGTCAAGGTATTGTGGTGGAACCTCGACTCCAAAATCTACCGAAACACAAACAATACAAGAAAGGAATAAATAACACGAATACAAGGTGCAATGCACAATCATGATGATATGGACATATTATGCATTGAAAAGGTATTGGGCATGTCCCACAAGTTAAATGGAACCCCTAAATTAAATATCACAATTAACGGGTTAAAACTCCATCTTTAACTTAGTGATTTGCGTTATTTATCAAAACGTACAGTACTGAAATATGGGTCCTAAATGCATGGAAATGACATTATTAGATAGGTATTAACCCACTGATCATTTTGGTACCTTCTTTGCATTTTTCCGATTAACGGTGAAGAAATGGTGATTTAAACGGTTATGCGATTTAAATCATTTTAACCAATTCGAAATTAACATCAAGGAAAATTTATTGGCATGCTTTGATATTAACATAGGTAGATATCATTTGCCTTGCTGGTCATTTTGGTATATCATTTGCAATTTTTGAAGAAATATTCACCAAGTTATGAATTATTCAATATGGGATTTAAATCTGCCATTTTAGTAATTTTTGGTAAACGGCACTAAAATTTAAATCTCCAACTCTCTCAAATGGCACAAAGTGGTAGTCCATTGTCCACTGATCATTTTGAGAGCTTAACCATAATTTTTGGATGAATAAAACTAAAGTTATGGAATTAACAAAACAACATTATTTCTGCCATTTTAGTATTCAGAAATTAAAGGCAATTTATTTTGACAAATTAAATTAACCAATGGTACTAACAGATAGACATTTTATTGCTGAGTGTTTTGACATATTATTTGCAATTTTTGGACAAGTGGTTCAAAAGTTATGCCATTTCAAAGTTCATATTAATTTTCTGTCTTTTATTCATTTTCCAGAAATTGGCCGAAACGTTTTTCACCCGGGCCGGCGCTAACCACAGAGGCTGGCCGGCGGGGCCGGGCCAGGCTGGCGTCCACGTCGGCCAGGAGGGCCACGGGGAGGTTTGACCGAGGGAGACAACGACCGGCGCGACGGGGCGCGGTGACCGACGGCGGCGGCGTGGATCGATCCGTCGCCAGCGTGCACGAGGGGTCCCGGGAGGAGGCGCATTGCGCTCAGCACGGCGAGGGGAACCGGGTGGCGGTGCTAGGGACCCTATGGTCGCCGGAAAGCTCACCGGCGACGAGTTACGGCGGAGGCACCGGTTCGGCCTAACGGGCTACGGCGAGACAGAGAGGAAGGGGGAGGAAGAAGGGGTCCGCGAGGACCGTGAGCTCACCCTGAGCTCGCGTGTGTGCTCGTCGGTGAATAGGGAGGGCTGCAACGGCGGCGATTCGCGGTGGACGGCGGCGGCAGCGTCGGAGAAGACGAAGACGATGTCGACGATCCCTGGGCTCCGGGCTCGACTCCTTCCACCCGAAGAACGAGGACGACGAGGCGGAGCGAACGGCGGCTTCAGCTGGTCTCGGGGAGGCTCCGGTCGACGGCGATGCGGCGGCGGCGTCCAGCTAGGTATCGGCCATGGCGAGTTGGCGGCTAGGGTTTCTGCAGGTGGGGGAAAAAGGAGGGGAGGAGGAGCACGCGGTCGTGGGCGTGCATCTTAAGCTCCAGGGGGGCCAGGGGAGAGAGGGAGCCGCGACAGTGGCGACGAGGATTGTCGGCAATGGTGGCGGCCGAGGACGCGGTCGCTACAGCGTGAAGAAGACGGCGACTTTGCAAAAAACCCCTTGCCTGCCTTTTTCTTTTCTGTTTTTTATTTCTTTAATTGAAACAGCAGTCTTTCCTATTTATTTGAGGCCCTTAATTAATTTTAAAAATTCTGCAAAAATTCACAGAGCTAACATATGTTATTTAGAACCTGTGGTAAAATTTGCAGCCCATTTGTAAAATATTTCATGTGGTAACATTTCAGAATTTGCTCTCTTGCATTTTAGGGCTTTATTCAAATATTTGCATTTGCCATTGCATTGAAATTAGGCAATAATTATATTTGCTGTTGTAGGAACTTCCTGGACAAATATGTTCAGTTGCTTTGCAATTTTGTTCACCATTTACATCATCACATTTGGGTTCTCAATTGTTGCCCCTTTATTATTTCATGTGAAGCAAATATGAATGATGGATGCTATGATGCAAAGGAGATGCAAAAGTGAAAATTTTACTCATATTTTCAGGGTCCAAAAGTGGGGCTGTTACAACCGAGGTCCGCATCTGCGGCGGAGGTCCGCTCGGCCATGGCGACCGGAGGAGGAACCTCCCGGCGAACGACCAGGCGGAGGACGAGGCCGCCGTGCTGCGTCGTCGTCCTCGTTGCGAAACACCCGCGCGTCGCCGTGCCTCTCGTGCAGTATGGTCGTGCCGCTGCGCCCAGGCCGTCGTCCTCCCCACGGCCATGCGGTGCAGTAGTGACGTGTGGATACCGCGGAGGTGCTGCTCATGCGGTGCTCCATCGGATTGGATCTCGGATCGGATAATACATCTCCTCGCGACTAGATGAGTCTAGTTGCGGGGATCGACAGACCAACCTCTGCATCGACAAAAGGCTTTGTTCGTTCTTCGAGGGTAAGAGATTGGATCTCCTTCTCGCTACTTGCATCTAGTAGATCTAGATCCTCGGGGTTTCTTCCGCTTGTTACGTAGGAAATTTTTGTTTTCTATGCAATGACCCCTTCAGTGGTATCAGAGCAAATAAGTTGCTTATTTACTCATCCTTTTTAAAGGCCTTTCGTTGAAAATTGCATAAACAAAGTAGAGGACGTCTAACTTGTTTTTGCAGGGTTTGTGATGTGGTATGGCCAATGTGTGATTTGTGATAATGTATGCAATAATCATGTTTGTAATCTTTCACGACTTGCATGTCGATGAGTACGGCAACCGGCAGGAGCCATATGGTTGTCTATTATTTTATGTGACATGCGTGTCATTGAATCACCATGTAATTGCTTTACTTTATCTCTAAGAGTAGCAATAGTTATAGTTGCAATAGTTGGTGATGGCAACCATGGAGGAGGCGCCACAATGCCGGAGACGATGGAGATCATGCCGGTGCTTTGGAGATGGAGATCAAAGGCAGAAGAAGAAAAGGCCATATCATATCACAATTATGAATTGCATGTGATGTTAATCATTTTATGCACCTTATTGTTTGCTTAGATGTGATCGCGACGGTATCATGATAAGGTGATCTCTCACATTAATATCAAGATAATAAAGTGTTCTTCCCTAGTATGCACCGTTGCAAAAGTTCGTCATTTTGAAGCACCATGTAATGATCGGGTGTGATAGACTCTACGTCCACATACAACTGGTGTAAGCCAGTTTTTACACATGCTGAAATACTACGGTTTCCTTGACGAGCCTAGCATGTACAGACATGGTGATACCCACAAGTATAGGGGATCGCTGAAATCTTCGTTGGGAAGTATTACCCAAATTTATAGTTCGACTCGATGGGAACACAAGAATACCAATAAGACTTTAGCAATTGAGGCGTCACTCTCAACCACACCTATATATCAATAAACTTGTAGCAGTAATAGTGATGGCAGCATAATGATTCAAGCAAACAAAATGAAATAGCAGTAGTAAACAAGGGTTTCCCAGTTTTCACCGGAAAAGTGAAAGTGTAACTCAGAGATTTAAAACGTAGGCATGAGGTGACAGCGGGGTGTTGCATGAATAAGATTTATCATATAATAAGATTCATATCGCAATGGGACTTATCTCTAACTTCGATATATGTAGGTATGTGTTCCATAATTAGTTGTGCGCACTAACCATCTATTGTCCTACCTGCCCATTTCACCGGGGCCAACTTGGAACTACAGGTAATTAAGGTCTACCCGTTCGAATAGCCCGGAACAACGCATTAACACTTCATGAACACATAGAATCCTCAAACTAAAACATCTCCCCCTTGTTTTCCCTATATGTCACATTTAGGGTTCGCAGGTTCAACATAATAGCAGGTGATACACTTTTCAGATAAATACCAAACTCAATTATATGATGGGGCAAAATAAGTTCAGTAGTGAAATCATGCCACTCGGGCCCTAGTATCAAGCATTAAACTATAGCATAAGTGCATCAACACAATACAAAAATATCCACAAGATAAACCCCTAAGATCTCGAACAACGGGTATCATTACATGATCAATCTCATCCAATCCCCATGCACCTCATATGCCTACAGCGGACTACTCACACATGGTGATGGTGAGGGAGCTCATGGTCGATGGAGATGAAGGCGGTGAAGACGGCCTCCGGATCCCTCCTCCGGGGGAGAAATCCTGGATCAATCTGACTCCGAAAATGAAGATCGTGGTGGCGGCGGCGCTCTGTTTCGCGAATCGACCTCCCCTCCTAGTTCAAGCCACTTTTTCATATATATATGAGGGGGTACGCGAAAGCCGAAGGAGAAGTAGTGCCCGAGGCGCCAGATAGGTAGGCCCACGCGGCCAAGGAATCTGGCCGCGTGGGGCCCCCTCTTTTGGCCCTCGGACGCTTCCTCGTGTCCATCTTTTGCACATTGCCCTTCTTTTCCATAAAAATTGAAGGGGTATTTTTCTCCGATTTAATTTCCTGCAAAAACAACTAGAAAAGAGACTTTGCTAAAAATAGCGTCAGATTCAGCAGTTTTATTCAAATATGGGAGGATTCCGGAGCAAATTATGAAGCAAAGTGCTTGGAAAAGTAGATGCATTTTGGGTGCATCACATGGCCTCGGAACACAAGAGCCGAAAGGCTAAACACGAGTCATATGGACGATATGATCAACATGGTGATGTTCACCATTGAAGCTACATCATCTCACGTGATGATTGGTTGTGGTGTAGTGGATTTGGATCGTGTGTCACTAAAACAACCAGAGAGATGCTGAGTTTAATGCGTGTTCATGTAGTAATTTTGATTAAGATGAACTAAGATTATCATAAACAAAAGTCCTAAGATGTCTTTGCAAAAATCCTTGTAGATCATGGCCGACTATGGTCATCTTTTCATGGCCGAGGAGCTGCGTCTAGATGGGTCAAACTTTATCGAGTGGTACCTGTTTTTGTGTGAAGTCCTACACGACAATGACTTGCTTAACGTGCTAGAAGAACCAATAGGAGGTAAACCCAACACTTCTGCAACAGAGGAAGAGCACATAGAATGGCTTCGCCAAGAAACCACTTACTTACAAGTTGAGTGGTTGATGTACACCTGCATGAATTCTGACCTAAGTAGTCAATTCGAAGACTTGCGAGCCAATGAGATTGTTGATGAGCTGAAAAAAGGTTCATAGCACAAGTCAGAATTGCGAGGTTTGAGAATCTGAATTAGTTTCTTTCACTCAAGATGGAAGAAAACACTTATTTGGAACAACCCCTAAGGAAGATGCATGAGATTCATCACCGTCTGGTGCTTGTTTGGGACTACTTGATGACGGATGAATTCGCGATAGATGGGGTGCTGCGCTCGCTTCCCCCCAGCTTCTAGAATTATGTCAGAGACTATGTCATGGGAAGGGATTCGATCACTTTCTGTGAGTTTGTGTCTCGGCTGCATCATGTCAAAGTGGAACCCATAGCAGAAGAAGTTGTCAATGCAGAAGGTATATTTTGATATACGAGTTATAAATGTTTAAATGTCCTGTTTACACTTGTGGCTAAGTATTTGATACTTGTGCTGTTTTATGAAAACATGACCTGCCATTTGAGAAGTGCAATGGATGGACTGAGTGGATATCGCAGGATGATGGCAATCAAGGAGTTGATGCTGGCGACATTCTACTTCTACATTTATCGTTTTTGATTAGAGGATTTGAATGAGTTTTTGTAATCGAATTAAGTATGATCTTTAAATTAGTGTGTCTCAGTTGTGAGACGGTTATTCATGTTAAAGACAAGTGGTTGTTCTATTTTCATGAGTAATTCTTTTTGGTGATCATGTTTCGATTATGTGATTATTGTCCTTATTTTAATCTAGACGATGATTAGTTAAAACATTTATAAAATATGGGACATACTAAAGATATCCAAAACTTAATAATGACAATTGTTTTAATCATGCTAAATATTGAATAAACATTTTTATGTTTTATCAATGTGCCTTATTGAAGGAGTATGACTAAAATGCCACCTTTTGGAAAGGTGCCATGAGTTGCCAAAAATAAACACAAGTGTTGGTTGTATTTTCAGCAAATGTTAAATGTCATTATTTTGTGTGCTCAATCATAAATTAAATGATTAAATAGGTGTATTTATTCGAGTTATGATATTTGATGAAGATCAAATAAAATTCTGGAGTTTAGGATATTAAGTTAACAAGAAAATTGAGTCTTTATGATTTGATCAAAAGAGACAAAATATTTGAGTTATATGTTAGTATGCGGACTTGTGAGAAGTGTTATCACAAATTACAATGTTTAGAATATTTCAAAGGCGTTTGATATGTCCTAAGATATCGTAATCACGCACTATTCGATATTGTGTGGTCTCAAAGAAGGGTTTTATTTCGAGGTTTAATAAAATAGCATTTAGATTTATTTGATAAACACTCTGTTTAGAAATAAGGGTCTATGTATGATTCGCATATATTTTTCATATGAGTTATGAGAAAAGGTGGTTTCATTAATTATGACATAATTAGAGACTATTGCGAATAATGTTGTAGTATATTCATATGCGTGACTATGAATGTGATTCCACAATATGAGACTAAAAGGGGCAAACCAATTTGTTGGTTGTGCTAATTATTTTAGTGGTTTATCGTGAAAAGTTTCATTGATAAAAAGGATTGATGGAATAAATTGAGAAGCTAAAACCTGACACATGAAACCACTAAAATATGCAAAGTGAGCACATATGCAAAGTGCTCTGTTGGTTAAAACTTGACACATGAAGGAATTAATGATGGTGATCATTGAATTTCAGTTTAGCTTGTCTAAAGGAGTAGGATTCAAGAATATTAAAGTTTGTCATGTTACAAAATAATATTCATGATTTATTTGTCATGTTTCAGAAACAAGACATACCTACGGAACTACAAAGAAGAAATAGAAGCCTTAAATACGAAAATGACTAAGAGACATCCTATGTTAAGTTTAAATCACAAAGTAATGGTTACTTGATTTGTGAAAGTGATGTTTCACATATTTATTCCTCAAAAGGGGTTTTGTAGAGAATAAATAAAACTTAAAGCTAGAAAAGTACTAGCGTTTCGTATATGAGTTCTTGAATTTTAAAAGTTAATTAAGAATTTTGGAGGTGTCCAAAATATCGAGAAAGTGCATGAGAAACTGAGTGGGATCTAGTTGAAATATGTGGTGACATATATCAAGTGAGAGCATAAGCTAATTTCCATTATCAAAATATGTGGAGACATATGTTTGAGTGGGAGCTAGTGAATCATTATAATTAAATATAAGGATAACATATTTCTGAGTGGGAGCCAAAGTGGTTTCACAATTTAATATGTGTATGGTGTATATTTGAGTGGGAGTTTACAACATCTTGTTTATATGAAATGGAGATTTCATAAATGTTGTAAATATTTCAGGAACCAAACGCATAACTTGTGAAGTTAATTTGAATGTAAAATATCTATGGAGATAGATGCGTATTTTGTCGATAAATGAGTTAGGATGTTTAACCTAAATAAGTTTTTGAAGGAGTTCAAAATGGAACAAGCGAAGAAGTGTTCATTATTTGTTAAAGATAGGTGAAACATAAAGTTTATTTTCAATACAAAAATGGTTGGAGGATATGTTAGTATTCGCTATGAATTGTTCACAGGTCTAAACCTATAAGAACCATAATTTTGTATTTGACGAAATGTGACCCAAGTTCTTGGTTAGAAGAACGTGTTTGGAATGAGGAGTCATTTCAACATGGAGATGAGATAATTGAATCTAGAGATTGGTAGATTTGGTTGAAGTCATGACACCAAACTAGATGGAGATCTCATGAAGGCAGAAGCGCAGCGAAAGCGTGATCGAAAATATCGAAGTGACTTGGATAGCACGGTCGATTTGTTGAGTCTACAACTTATAGGAGTATATGATTAATTCAAGGATTAAAAGATATAATATTTTGGTTTGAGAATTTTTTTTCAAGATTGAGTGAGTTCCAGGTGCACATGCTCTGTGAATGTTCTTTTGACTGATCATACATCATGTAGGCATAAAAGAGAAACGAAAGTCTCACTCTGCAACCAAATATATTATATTCATATGATGATGAGGTTTATCATGTGATGATATGAGGTTTATCATGTGATGATAAAGTAATGTCAAAGTAGGTGACATTGACGTTCTGCAAAGAACATAGAGAACTGTATAATGCAGAACACGGACAGAACCTCTTCCACGAGCAAACATGATCAGCACTGAGACTCCATGGGTGTTGGATCGAGAAAATGTAAACTAGATTATTGACTCTAATGCAAGTGGGAGACTGTTGGGAATATGCCCTAGAGGCAATAATAAAATGGTTTATTAGCATATTCATGTTTATGATAATAGTTTATTATCCATGCTATAATTGTATTAACCGGAAACATAATACATGTGTGGAATATAAACAACCAGATGTCCCTAGTAAGCCTCTACTGGACTAGTTTGTTAGTCAAGAGATGGTTAAGGTTTCCTGATCATGGACTTGTTATAATCACTTGATAACAGAGTCAATATTGATTCGGAGTCTCGGATGAGATCATAGACATCACGAGGAGCTCCGGAAGAGTCCGGAGATAAAGTTTCATATATGGAAAGTGGTTTTCCAGGTTTCGGAAAAGTTCGGAAATTTTCCGGCAGGGTACTGGGAAGTTTCTATAAGGTTCTGGAAGGTTCCCGAGGGCCCCACCTTGGGGGCCACGAACCTGGAAGGGCCCACATGGACTGAGGGGAGATGCAGCAGCCCACATGGGCTGGCCGCACCTAGTCCCCAAGGCCCATGCGGCCACACAAGTGGGAGGCACCCAAAACCCTAGGGGCTGACTTGGGGAACAAGTTCCCTCAAGCCGCCGACCCTAGGGCTTGGAGGAGGGGCCAAGGCAGCCCCCCCCACGCCTATATATGAGGGAGGGCAGGGCTGGGGCATGCCCCAATGCTACCCTAGCCGTCGGCCTCTGATACGTGTCAAACGTATCTATAATTTTTGAGTGATCCATGCTAATTTTGTGATGTTGTCACACGTTTCTATTATCATATCACATCATTTTTATGCATTTTGTTGGACTAACCTATTGACAAGATGCCCAGTGCCAGTTCCCTGTTTTTGCTGTTTTTCTATTTCAGAAATTCACTTCTGGAAATATTCTCGGAATTGGACGAAAATTTACGGAGATTTTTTATGCGAAATAAGACACCCGAAGACCAAAGGGGAGCCTGAGGGGCCACCCACAGGGCACAGGCAGCCCCCTGCCGCGGCCCTAGGGGCACCCGTGGGTGGGACCTGCCCCTGCCCATGGGGCACCCCCTCGGTCCCCTCCGACGCCTATAAATTGACATTAAACCTAAAAACGTCGGGGGCAGCCATTATTTTCCAGAGAAGTCATCCCGAGGCACCGTCACCTCAAACCCTAATTCGGGGGTGATTCTGAGCACCCTGCCGGAGGGGAGATCGATCCTGGAGGGCTCTTCATCGCCATGCCTTCCTCCGGGATGATTTGTGAGTAGTCCCACCTTGGACCTTGGGTCCATGGTAGTAGCTAGATGGTAGTCTCTCTCTCTTGTGCTTCATGTCTTATGATCTTGTGAGCTGCCTAACATGATCAAGATCGATTATTGTAATGCTATGTGATGTGTTTGCTCGGATCCGATTGATTATAAAGTTATGATCAGATTGTGCATGATTCTTAGATGTTGATTTATGTTCTTGCATGCTCTCCGATGTGCGTAGTTACTTTGGCCAAGTGATTGTGTGTATCTCCAAGAGAGAGTATTTATGCTAGATAATGGGTTCATGCCCCCTTTTGTTCCTGGGCACGAGTGACAGAAACGTCTAAGGGCGAGGGTGTGCTATTGCTACTAAGGGTAAAACAGCGGTGTTAAAGTCTATTTTGATATTTAATATTGCTTACTTCATGTGCTTTACTTAATGCAAATGTATGTTGCTTGCAACTTAATACCGATGGGTGACAGGCTGGATAGCGATCCCACGGTGGACTTTTTAGACAAAGATGCAGTTGGACTCAACGATCTTTGTTCATTGTCGTGATGCCTACTTAAATATTATCATGTTCTCTTTGTCATAGCTAGATTAAGTTTGTGTTATAATCTTGTCAATTGCTCAGCTGTAATTTGTTTACCCATCATATGAATGTTCTATTTACTTGAGAGACTCCACTAGTGAACCCATGGCCCCCGGTCCATCTTTTTACATTAATTGCATCCTTTATTCACCACTTTTCACCATCATTAGTCCTCTGGTCCATTTTCATAATTCATCTATTTCACTATATAATTAACCGCTTTGTTTGTGCGAGATCGAAAAGATTGACAACCTTTCCGCCGTTGGGGGCAAAGTATTTTGGTTGAGTGTGTGCAGGTCCACGTCTATTGAAGATTAAGCGCCAGAGATTTTCAACATTCACTATGTTGTTGATTTCAAGGTCCTACTGGTTCGATAAACCTCGGTTCATTATCAAGGGAAAACTGCTGCTTGCTAGATCTCCGCCTTCGCTTGGGGCACCACCCAACTCTTCATCAGTAGCAATCAGCCTCCCTCTCCCACCTCCCTCCTCTCTCCCGCAGCCGCTTGGCGAAGCCCTACAGGAATTTCTCCACCATATCCACCACCACATTGTCGTGCTGCTGGAATCTCGCGAGCCACTTCCTCCTCACTTGCGGGATCAAGGAGAGGAAGTCTTCATCGAGCTGTATGTGTGGATACCGCGGAGGTGCTGCTCATGCGGTGCTCCATCGGATTGGATCTCGGATCGGATAATACATCTCCTCGCGACTAGATGAGTCTAGTTGCGGGGATCGACAGACCAACCTCTGCATCGACAAAAGGCTTTGTTCTTTCTTCGAGGGTAAGAGATTGGATCTCCTTCTCGCTACTTGCATCTAGTAGATCTAGATCCTCGGGGTTTCTTCCACTTGTTACGTAGGAAATTTTTGTTTTCTATGCAACGACCCCTTCAAGACCAACGTGGGAGAGGAGGGTCCCCGGCGTTGGAGAGGTGGAGGGGGCCGGCGGCACGGCAGAATCCGGCGGCTGGAGGCGACCGGAGATGCTCTTCCACGCAGGGGCGGCGGCAGGGGGTGGTTTGGGGTCGGGGTGGAAGAGGAGTTGTGATTCAACTCCTCACCCCGATCCCCTTTAGGAACCCCTGGAAACTGCCGAGACCAGAGTCTCCGGCCTGAGCACACCGGAGTCTCCGGTGCTACCGGAGTCTCTGTGGCTTACGGTGGAGACTTAGGTCAGACCGGAGTCTCCGGTGTTACACACCGGAGTCTCCGGCCCCCACTGCCCAGAATTGCTATTTATGGTATTGGACATGTATGTGGCAAGAGGAGCATGTTTTGGGACAAGATGAGGCTTGGGACAGATTTCTCAAACTGGGATGGTACTTCACACTCAACTTGCAAGATGCAAATTCAATTGATGCCAAGATTGAGTGAGTTTCCATCAGAACAAAAGATTTGCAATAAAATCCAATAAAACCACAAAAGAACCAACTCTTAAAAAACAAGAGGTCGGTGGCCTAAGCCACCATGTAAGAGTTTATGGCATGACACCGCGAAGATATATCTTGGGTTCATAACCAATACTCGTCATTTAAGCTCACAATTCATGAATTGAAAATAGAGACAAATGAAATTTACTTTAGGCATATTGGTGGGCGGGAGAGCCCAATTAATTAGGACAACAATCCCCCTAAATCCTTGCCTACACCTAAACCAAATAGAAGTTGAACCTATAGGTGTGTATGCAAGATGGTCAAGTCAAGCTCCTTGAATCCACGATCTTTAGCTCATTACTCAAATAAGTGAACCTTTCTTCATCATGTGGCTTCGTGAATATATCAGCAAGTTGGTCTTTGGTTGGAACATATGCTAGCTCAATATCTCAACGGGCAACATGATCTCTAATGAAGTGATGACGAATCTCAATATGCTTGGTTCTTGAATGTTGCACTGGGTTGTAGGCAACCTTGATAGAACTTTCATTGTCACACAATAGAGGCACTTTGTCATAATTAACACCGTACTCCTTTAAAGTTTGCCTAATCCATAACAATTGAGTGCATGCACTAGCGGCGGCCACATACTCGGCTTCAGCGGTGGAGAGATATATGCAATTTTGCTTCTTATAAGACCAACTCACCAAGGACCTACCAAGAAATTGGCAAGTCCCGGAAGTTGATTTCCTATCATCTTGATCACCGGCCCAATCCGAATTCGTATACCCACAAAGAGTGAAAGATGAGTCCTTGGGATACCACAAACCAAACATTGGGGTATGAACCAAATACCGTAGGATTCTCTTGACCGCCAACATGTGGCTTTTCTTAGGAGCGGCTTGATACCTTGCATACACACCTACACTAAACACAATATCGGGTCTAGATGGGGAAATCCACTTCGGGTCATAGGTGCATCTACACCCACTACCCAAAAAACGAATTTTAAAATGTTAAAAAATTCAAACCAAAATTTCGGGTGTACATATGAACATTCTATGTTCGTACAAAAAAAATCGAGATGAAAAGACATTTTATATGGCCGGTGTAAAAAAGACAAATCCTCGGCGTTCCAAAATGAAATTGTACATAACATTTTTTTGTCTTTTCTATACCGGCCACACAAAATGTCTTTTCGATGCGAAACTTTTTTGCATGGATAGAAATTTTTCATATGAATAGCCGAATTTTTTGTTTGGATTTTTTTGACATTTTGAAATGCATTAAAAATGCATTTTTCACAACGGGTTCATCTACACCCGTGAGCCAAAACATCATGTCCGTATAGATGCTCAAAGATAAAGCAACGAACCAATCATGGAGCGGTAGATCTTTTGATCCACATCTATACCCTTTGGGTTAAGTTGTAGATGGCATTTGGTATCCATAGGAGTCTTCTTCTCCTTAGCATCAACCATATTGAACCTCTTGAGCATGTCTTGGATATACTTTGTTTGGCTAATGAAGGTCCCTCCTCTTGATTGCTTGATATCAAATCCAAGGAAGAACTTCAATTCACCCATCATGGACATCTCAAACCTATCGGTCATAAGCTTTGAAAATTCATCATTAAAAGCTTTGTTAGATGAGCCAAAGATAATATCATCAACATATAGTTGGCATACGAAAAGCTCCCCGTTAACCCTCTTAGTAAAAAGAGTGGGATCAATTTGCCCAACTTCAAACCCACGGTCCAACAATAACTCTCTAAGGTGCTCATACCACGCACGTGGTGCTTGTTTAAGTCCATAGAGCGCCTTATCAAGCTTGTAGACATGGTTAGGGAAGTTGAGGTCCTCGAACCCCGAGGGTTGCTTAACGAAAACCAACTCCTTTAATGTACCATTAAGAAAAGCACTTTTCACATCCATTTGTTGTAATTTAAAGTTATAACGGGATGCATAAGCAAGAAGGATACGGATGGACTCAAGGTGAGCCATAGGAGCATAGGTCTCTCCAAAATCAATGCCTTCAACTTGAGAGAACCCTTGAGCTACCAATCTTTCCTTGTTCCTCACAACTATGCCATGTTCATCTTGCTTGTTCTTGAAAATCCACTTAGTGCCAATAACATTGTGGCACTCCTTTGGCTTCTCGAATAACTTCCATACATTATTGCGCTTGAAATTGTTGAGCTCTTCATGCATGGCTTCCAACCAATCCGGATCTTCAAGAGCTTCAAACACTTTCTTTGGTTCCACCATGGAGATGTGAGCTTGATGGTCACTAAAACTTGCCAATTGCCTCCAGGTGGACACCTTGATTCTCGAGTCACCAATAACTTTATCAATAGTATGTTGACGATGTTCCATAGTTCTTGCAACTCTAACACGACGACGGGTTTCGATATCCTCATTGCACCTTGGAGGTATCACTTGATCATCTTGATCATTTGAGTCCCCGTCTTGACCGGAATGTTGACCTTGATCCTCAATATCCACAACTTCATCACTAGAAGAAGAGGATGGATCAAGATCTTGACCAGTGCTGCCTTCAGCTTCATGTAGACCGGAGTCTCTGGCCAGAGGCACTGGAGTATCCGGCCGGCAGGAGTCTCCTGTCAAGATGGCCAAAATCTCCAGTCTGACGATTTGTTCCTGATTAGCTTGAGGAGGGTCTTGAGATTTTCTTAGGTCAGGTGCATCATTGGCTCCAGCAGCAGTTGTTTGTAAATCTGATGAAGATGAGGGCTCCACTTGAGTAGAGCATTTTCCTTCTCGATCCACCACAAGGGGTTCCTCAATAGGGCGGAAAAATCCCACACCCATTCTTCTTATGGCTTCTTGAGGAATTTCATCATCTACATCGGAAACATGAAATTGCGCCACTTGGGAGCCGCCATTTTTCTCGAACACCACACTACAAGATTCTATGATAACCCGTGAGGCTTTGTCATAGATTCTATAAGTGTGGGATTCGGCACCGTAACCAACAAAGATACCCTCTAGATATTTAGATTCGAATTTAGTTAAGCGACAACCTTTGATCAAGTAGAAACACTTACAACCGAATACACAGAAGTAGGAGATGTTAGGCTTGTTGCCAGTGAGGATCTCATAAGGAGTCTTGTTTAACCCTTTGCGGAAGTAAAGCCGGTTGGATGAATGACATGTCGTGGATATAGCCTCGGCCCAAAAGGTCAATGGAGACTTAAACTCCGCCAACATGGACCTCGCCATATCTATAAGAGTCTGGTTCTTTCTCTCGGCTACACCATTTTGTCGAGGGGCATAGGTTGCGGAATATTGATGACGAATACCCTCTTCACTAAGGAAATCATTGAGAGTGTAGTTCTTGAACTCGGAGCCATTGTCACTTCTAATTCCCAACATGGGGACATTGTGTTGACGTTGCATTTCATTAGAGAAGTCGATGAAGGTTTGTTGGGTCTCATTCTTCAACTTAGAAATAAACCCAAGTGAATCTTGAATAGTCATCAACAATCACAAAGCAATACTTCTTCCCACCAAGACTAGCTTCGGGAACGGCACCAAAAAGATCCATATGGAGAAGCTCCAAGATCCTCTTAGATGAAATGATAGTCTTTATTGGATGGGGAGAATCATGCATCTTTCCTTCAACACATGCCCTACAAACACAATCTTTGGTGAAAGAGACATTTTATTTTAGTTCGAGAATGTGGCCACCCTTGTGAAGACTTTGCAAAGTCCTCATGTTGACATGGGCCAAGCGGCGATGCCACAACCAGCCCACGTCGGCCTTTCTGAATAAGAACATCGCATTTGAAGTGGTTTTCCCCGAAAAGTCCACCACAAACAAATCATGTTCGACATACCCAACGAAAGTGACCTTTAGAGTCTTGCTCCACAAGAGTACCACAATGTCAATATCAATAAAGACGGCAAAACCCATCTTAGTAAGTGCACGAACTGAAAGTAAATTATAACCAAGGGTTTTAACAAGCATGACATTCACTAGGATGATATCCCGAGCGACTACCACTTTGCCAAAATCGGATACCTCGGATTTGATCGATCTCCATAAGTGACGGTTGCATGATTTAGATTTGGTCTCATCTCCGTCATTATCTTCTTGCTTCCGGTCATATGACTTGTGCATCCACTATCAAGCACCCATTTTGACCCTCCGGAAGCATATTCCTACAAGAGATCATTGCTTGCTTTTAGGTCCCCATTTTGCAATGGGTCCTCTTTTGTTAGCAACAAGGGTCTTAGGTACCCAAATAGAACGAGCAATGGAAGCATCTCTAGGGCCAACAAATTTAGCATAGACATCCCCATAATAATCGACATATAAAATATAGTGAGGGTTAGCATTTCCCGCAAAGTCATCACGAGTGGTCTTGCCCTTGTTGGCATTACCACCCATAATGTTGACCTTCTTTGCTTGAGGGATCTTCTTTGCTTGAGGAGCCCTTGCATCTTTCATGAAGTTCTCCTTCTTCTTTTCCTCAACAAAGCCAACACCAACTCTCCCTTTTTGTGAAGTAACAAAAGGTCTCTTACCTAGGGAGATGGCTTTAGCAAGATTTATCTTCAACCTAGTATTTTCCTCAATAATATTTGCATGATCACATGGAATAGGAGTGGAGGAACTAGGCACATCAATTTTAGACGGTTGAGCTTGAATTTGTTCATACGACTTGGTGAGGGTAGAGTGTTCACTCTCCAAAGCCTTGTGAGCCTTGGAAACTTTCTCTAGCTCCTCGGTTAGTCTAGAATGACCAATGATGTCTTCTACACACTTCTATTCTTGTAGACTTGTTGGGCCTCCAAGCGCAGAGGTTTGTAGGACAGCGGCAAATCTATAGTATCTAAATGGGAGCAACCCACTAAATGTATTTCTCTCAACATGCAAAGTGTCCACCTCATCATCCATTTCTAAGCAATCCTAATCTGCCACCTAAGCAAATCTGCCACCTAATTAAAAGGGAAAAAAATCATCCAAGAAGACACACATGTATCATGCACTACAAGCCGCCGGCCACACGTATCACTTCACATTTATATTTCCCTCTAGGTACGCCTCTTCCCATCCTCTTCCAGTCCAGGTTCCTACTCACTACAAACTGTCACTTTTGATGCTGTAAAACAAATCAGACCGCTAGGGACGAGCGGTTCCTTCTTCCTTTTGGCATTCCGTTTGTCACTCTACCTCCCTTTATGATTACCTAGATTCCTAGCTAACTGCTCTCAGAGTCGGCTCACCTCCTCACCACATGGCTCTAACCAAGGAGTCGTGCCTCCAAAGCCTTCTCTGTCTGATCTTCCTACTCACCACCATTTCTTCTCCCCAGTCATCGGCAGTGCTTATCAGCGTAAAAAAAGATGATTACATGAAGCCACAGCCCCACAGAAACGCGGACGATCTGCAAGCTTGCCGGACAGAGGCAACACGTGATAGCAGCACTGGTATTCAAGGGATTCAAGACCTTTTGAACGGCATGCAAATCGGAAGGTGCCAAAAGATTAATGATCTATATGCCTTCATGGCCTCAGTGCCTCACTGATGATCTATATGGCTTATGGCATCATCTTAAGGTATTGTAGACCTGGCCTCTGACCACCATATGTTATGTACTCATCCTGAACCTGTCCGTTGATTTGATTTTAGTCATAATATTTGCAGTGCGCATGTTCTTGCCGCCATTGCCATGCCTGTTATTTTGCATTTTTTTTTGCTTCCCGTCAAGGTTTACTACTTAGTATATTCTTAAAGTTAGTGCTCTAATTTTTATGAGCATGGTTCCTGCATGTTCTTTTTCAGTTTTTCTTCACCTCAACTTTTCGTTGATCTTTAACCCAAAAGGAGAACTTCTCGCATGCAGGGCAAATGTTTTTCTCTCCACAGCTGAGGATAATTAATATGCCAGGACAATGATTAACGATTTCCACTTGCTTGCATATTGTGGTATATTTTTCAGATGACACTGTCATATTTTAAATATTATAGTGTCTCTAGCAAACTATTTCAGCAGATCGTACATGCATGCCAGCTTCAGTATTCAGAAAGACCACCTAGGCAAGTTTTTATCGACACAATCTTATTGCATACTAATTATGTTAAGCTCTGTTCTTCTCCACGGGATGTATTTTATACTTTGGCTATCTCTAATTGGTTTTTATTTATTATGCACTTCCTCCATTTTCTGCAGGATTTTACTGTTTGCACGTCTTCCACCAAGCATGGAAGTGTTGTTTGTTGTTTTTTATTTAATAATTTAAACCGGGCTCAGGAGCACGCATGAATTACACTCGGTCCACAAGCCTTGATTACTTCACAGGTATCATTGATTATATATATTTACCGCAAACACCTTTTAACATATATTTCAGAAGACCGCGGTATCTTGAATTTCTCTGTTGTTATTCCTAATGACAAGAACACACGGTGTGCTAGCCTTCAGAAGTGTTCTGTTCGCCCAACAGTTTGAATATATGAGTTATGTACATACTATACATCATTACAATATGTTGCAAATTTTACCACATAGGTAATAATATATCTCCTGTCATTTGTTCGCCCGGACACGATTTTCTAGAGATGTAGGTACACATAAAGCTTATTGGTGACTTAATTATATTGAGAAAATACATAATGTGTTTGCCCTGAAAATCTTCTTTAACTGTGGAACATTGGCAAATTACTTATTATTTGTAATGATAACAATACCATCTTGCCATTTTAAGAAGTACCTAATATCTGCCTATGTAATTTCAAACCATATGCACATCTCTTTCATAGTAATTTCAACTAAGGGTGTGTTTGGTTAGGTGGCTAGCCATAGGGTGGTTAGTGGTAGCCACTTTTTAGGTGGTTACCCACTGTTTGGTTTGAGGTGTTAGATGTGTGGGGGTAGCCATATTTTGGGTATATTTCCTCCAAAAGCTGGTTGAGCTCAACCACCAAAAATATGGTAGTTGTGGCTAACCATCCATGGCGGCCTCGCTAGAATCACCCGCGAAGGAGTTTTTCGGTCGCTCACCTTCCCTCTGAAACAGAGAAAAACATGCGAACGACGAAC